>ML267182.1:0-58752 GCA_005239495.1 Nicotiana undulata
AATTGATGATTTCTCCTTGCCGGGATAATAGAAATTTCATTGAGTATTTCCGTGCACTTGAGATTGCTTAGTGTTGACTTTCACATTGTATTGTTGCTTTGTTCTAATATATATATATATATATATATATATATATATGCACGAGGGGACATTCTGTGCTGAGTGTCATTATATATATGCACGAGGGGACATTCCGTGCCGAGTGATTGTGAGGTTATGCACGAGGGGACATTCCGTGCCGAGTGTTATTATATATGCACGAGTGGACATTCCGTGCCGAGTGATTGTGAGGTTATGCACGAGGGGACATGCCATGCCTTTTTCTATCCATTATCTGTTGAGAAGTTAAATTCCTGCCTTTACTTTACATTCAGTTATTACTCCGTTCTACTGTGCTGGCATTTTGTTGCCCCTATTACCCCAGCATGTTCTCCCCGTATCTGTCTTACTTGCTTATTTCTGTTGCCACCTTTCTTGTTATTATATAAAACTGTACAGGTACATATGTTNATGACGGTCGGAGCTTCACTCAGCGCTTTCAGGGACATCAAGGTAGACCCGCAGACGTTCGTGGGCCTTGACGTCACCTTCTACTATTCACTTTCAGCTCTGTCTTACTTTGTATTTCAAAAACAGTCCTATGTACTTATTTTTCAGACTTTTTGTTTGTAGTAATCTCTTAGACAGTTCGTGAGTATGTGACACCAGTTCTGGGATTTGTATATGGGTTTTATTTCGAAAGTGCTATGTTGTATTTTGGTTATTTTGTTGAATGTCATTGTGGGCCATCGATGCCTTAGTCATCTTGTTCGTTTTAGTCGTTATTGAGTTTTATTTAGTTCAAACGTTGGCTTGTCTAGCGGGTTCAACGTTAGACGCGGTCATGGCCCGAAGGTGGGATTTCGGGTCGTGACAGTTGTCTACTTTGTATTTCGACATTTTATTTATAGTAGCTCATGACTCGGTGACCCTAGATCAAGGATTTACTTAGTTGGATTTTAATGATGTTAAACGTTTTTAATGCTTTATTAAATGAGGCTCTTGTTGCATCTATAGTGATTTTTTAAAAAACAAATTTAAGTAAATGAAATGTGTGGCTTGCTTGATTGAACGATATGGGCCATCACGACTGCGTGTGTGGGGTCGTGACAAGTTGGTATCCGAGCTCTAGGATATATAGGTCTCACCAGTCATGAGCAGGTTTAGTAGAGTCTTGTGGATCGGTACGGAGACGTCTGTACTTATCTTCGAGAGGCTGCTTAACCCTTTGGAAAACAATCTCACATTCTTGAATTCTGTCGTGCGAATATGTTGATTCTAGAAACTAAACATTTGTTGTTTCATTGTATCACAGATGGTGAGGACACGCGCTACCGATCGGGGTGTCCAAACACCAGCTAGGCCCGTGAGAGGACGAGGCTGTGGTCGAGGCCGTGATAGAGGGAAGGGTGTAGCCCGCGCAGCAGTTGGGGGCAGTACCTATGGACCCTCTAGTTGTTCCAGATCAGGTCACAGCCGGTGATATACCAACGGGACCGGCTTAGGCACCGACAGTGCCTATTGTGATTCCGGGTCTTCAGGAGACTCTGGCTCAAATTCTAACCGTGTTCACCGGTCTTGCACAGGCAGTCACTATTTCTACTACTACCGCTACTTCTCAAGCCGGGGGAGGCACTTAGACTCCAGCTGCCCGTACACCTGAGCAGGTCATTCAGGGGTTCCAAACACCGGGGCAGCTCCACCCCAGCCGGTTGCCCCAGCTCAGGATTTTGTTATCCCAGTTATGCTGACGACGAGCAGTGCAGGTTGGAGAGATTTGGTAGACTTCAGCCTCCGATATTTAGTGGTACTGAGGGCGAGGATTCCTAGGGCTTCTTCGACAAGTGTTAGAGGATTCTTCGCACAACAGGGATATTGTAAACCAGTGGGGTCGTTCACTACCTTCTAGTTATCAGGAGCGGCATTCACTTGGTGGAAGGTTTATGAGAGGCGTAGGCCTGTTGGTGCAGCGCCCCTTAGTTGGCATCAATTCTCCGTTCTTTTCCTGGAGAAATATGTACCGCATTCCCGCAGGGAGGAGCTACGCTGGCAGTTCGAGCAGTTGCGTTAGGGGGACAAGATTGTGATGCAATATGAGATGAGGTTCTCCAAGTTGGCCCGCCATGCTATCTGGATAGTTCCCACGGATAGGGAGAAGATAAGGAGGTTCGTTGATTGCCTCACTTATCAACGACATATTGTTTTGACCAGGGAGTGGGTATCTAGTTCTTCTTTTGAGGAGGTGGTTGACATTACAACATATATTGAGTCACTTCGTCGCCAGAAGCGAGCTGAGAGGGAGGCCAAGAGGCCTCGAGGATCTGGTAGTTTTAGTGGTGTGCATTCAGAAGGACAGTTCCAGCAAAGTAGAGGTCGCGATTCTCATCCAAGTCGTTCCTCAATTAGTGCTCCTTTAGCCCATAGTTCATCTCGAGCACCATCGGTTCAGGGTTCCTCTGTGCATGGTTATTCTAGTGGTAATCCAGGTGCTTGGGGTTCCCTTCAGTCCGCACCATCATTTGTTGAGAGGGGTTGTTTTAAATGTGGTTATCCGGGTCATATCAAGAGGTTTTGTCCCCGTCTTTTGGGTGGTTCCTCTCAGTAGTGGAGTCAGCCATCAGCTTTAGCTCCAGTTACTTCACCACCCGCCTAGGCAGCTAGAGGTGGGGGTCCATCAGCTGGAGGCCTCCCTAGAGGAGGAGGTCGATCAGTTGGAGGTCAGGCCCATTTTTATGCACTTCCAGCCAGACCAGATGCTATGGCCTCAGATGCAGTGATTACATGTATTGTCTCAGTCTGTCACCGAGATGCTTCAGTTTTATTTGATCCTGGTTCAGCGTATTCCTATATCTCATCATATTTTTCCCATTTTCTAGATATGCCCTGTGAGTCCTTAGTTACATATGTTCATATGTCGACCCTGGTGGGCGATACTATTGTTGTGGACCGTGTGTATCAGTCATGTGTGATATCTGTTAGGGGTTTTGAGATTTGAGTGGATCTGTTATTGCTTAGCATGGTTAACTTTGATGTGATATTGGTCATGGATTGGCTATCTCCATGTCATGATGTTCTATATTGTCATGCTAAGACAGTGACCTTAGCGATGCAAGGATTTCCGAGGATTGAGTAGAGAGGTTCTGTTGAGTATGTGCCTAGTAGGGTGATTTCTTACCTGAAGGCCCAGAGTATGGTAGAGAAAGGATGTTTATCATATTTATCTTTTGTGAGGGATGTCAGTGTTGAGACTCCGACTATTGATTCTGTCTTTGTGGTCCGTGATTTTCCGGACGTGTTCCCTGCAGACCTGTCGAGCAAGTCGCTTGAAAGTGATACTGATTTTGGTATTGACTTTGTGCCGGAACTTAGCCTATTTTTATTCCACCGTATCATATGGCACCAACGGAGTTGAAAATAATTGAAAGAGCAGCTTCAGGAACTCCTAAGTAAGGGGTTCATTCGGCCTAGTGTGTCACCTTGGGGTGCACCAGTGTTGTTTGTGAAGATGAAGGATGGTTCCATGAGAATGTGTATTCACTATAGGCAGTTGAACAAGGTTACAGTCAAGAATACGTATCCTTAGCCTCGTAATTATGATTTGTTTGACCAGCTTAAGGGAGCCAGAGTGTTCTCTAAGATTGACTTGAGATTCGTGTATCATCGGCTGATGATTCGGGATTCTGATATTCCCAAGACAGCTTTTAGGACTCGTTATGGCAATTATGAGTTTATGGTGATGTCTTTTGGGCTAACCAATGCCCCAGCATCGTTCATGCATTTGATGAACAACGTGTTTCAGCCGTACTTGGATTCCTTTTGTATTGTGTTCATTGATGACATCTTGGTATATTCCCGTAGCCAGGAGGAGCATGCTCACCTTACTAGAGTTGTATTGCAGAGATTGATGGAGGAGAAGGTTTATGCAAAGTTCTCCTAGTGTGAGTTTTCGCTTGGCTCAGTAGCTTTCTTGGGGCACGTGGTGTCTAGTGAGGGTATTCAGGTTGATTCGAAGAAGATAGAGGTTGTGCAAAGTTGGCCCAAATTGTCCCCAGCTACAGATATTAGGAGCTTCCTCGGTTTGGCGGGGTATTACCCTCGCTTTGTGGAGGAATTTCCTCTATTGCTTCGCCCTTGACCAAGTTGACCTCGAAGGGTGCTCCGTTTAGGTGGTCGGACGAGTGTGAGGAGAGCTTTCAGAAGCTCAAGGCTTCCTTGACCTCATCTCCAATTTTAGTATTGCCATCAACTTTAGGTTTTTATACTATATATTGTGATGCCTCGAGGATAGGCATTGGTTGTGTATTGATGCATGAGGATAGGGTGATTGCCCACGTCTCGCGCCAATTGAAGGCTTATGAGAAGAATTACTCAGTGCATGATCTCGAGCTAGCAGCCATTGTTCACGCCTTGAAGATTTTCCGTCATTATTTGTATGGGGTGCATTATGAGGTTTTTACTGATCGCCGTAGTCTACATCATCTGTTTAAGAAGAAGGATTTGAATTTGCGTAAGAGGAGATGGTTGGATCTTCTCAAGGACTATGATATCACTATTCTTTACCACCCTTGGAAGGCCAATGTAGTGGCCAATGCCTTGAGTCGTAGAGCAGAGAGTTTTGGGAGTCTAACATATCTTCCTACAGCAGAGCAACCATTAGCACTTGATGTTCAGGACTTAGCGGGCTAGTTGGTGAGATTGGATCTATCAGAGCCCCGCTGATTATTGTCTTGTGTAGCCTCCAGGTCTTCTCCTTATGACCGAATTAAAGGGCACCACTATGATGATCCACACTTGCTCGTCATTCAGGATAGGGTCCGGCGAGGCGATGCCAGAGATTTAGTTATTGATGATGATGGGGTTATGAGGATGCAGGGTCGGATATGTGTGCCTAATGTGGATGGTCTTCGAGAGTTGATTCTAGCAGAAGCCCACAGCTCGCGATATTCCATTCATTCGGGTGCCTCGAAGATGTATCAGGATCTGAGACAACATTATAAGTGGAGGCAGAGTTAGAAGGATATTGTTGGATTTGTAGCTCTCTGTCTCAACTATCAGTAGGTCAAGTAAGAGCACTAGAGGCCAGGTGGATTGCATAAGAGGTTAGATATTCTGGAATGGAAGTGGGAGAGCGGATCACCATAGACTTTGTAGTTGGACTCCCACGGACTTCGAGGAAGTTCGATGCCATTTGGATTATTGTGGGTCGGCTGAACAACTCAGCGTACTTCAATCATGTTGGTACTACTTAGTCTTTCGAGCGGTTAGATGAGATTTACATCCGAGAGATTGTCTAGTTGCATGGGGTTCCAGTTTCTATAAAATCTGACAGAGGTACTCAGTTCACATCGCAGTTTTGGAGGGTCGTGCAGAGAGAGTTGGGTACTCAGGTTGAGTTGACCACAACATTTCATCCTCAGACAGACGGGCATTCAAAGCACACTAATAACATTCTGGAGGACACGTTGCGTGCTTGTGTCATTGATTTTGGGGGTCGAGTATTCAGATGGCCCGGTATGAGGCTTTATATGGGAGGAGGTGTAAATATATGGTTGGTTGGTTTGAGCCGGGGGAGGCCAGACTATTAGGCACAGATTTGGTGCATGATGCGTTGGAAACGGTGAAGTTGATTCAGAAGCACCTTCGCATAACGTAGTCTAGGCAGAAGAGCTACGCGGACCGGAAGGTCTGGGATGTATCTTTCA
Organism: Nicotiana undulata; assembly: GCA_005239495.1. Lineage (NCBI taxonomy): Eukaryota > Viridiplantae > Streptophyta > Magnoliopsida > Solanales > Solanaceae > Nicotiana > Nicotiana undulata. Next base: position 5,742 of record ML267182.1, read on the forward strand.
TGTTTGGGGAGAAGGTTCTGCTGAAGGTGTCACCCATGAAGGGTGTTATGGGGTTCGGGAAGAAGGGAATGTTGAGTCCCCGGTTCATTGGGCCTTTTGAGGTGTTTCAGAGGGTTTGAGAGGTTGCTTATAGACTCTCTTTGCCACCTAGCTTATCGAGCGTTCATCCGATATTTCATGTTTCCATGATCCAGAAGTATGTTGGTGACCCGTCTCATGTTTTATACTTCAGCATGGTTCATCTTGAGGGTGATATGTCATGTGAGGTAGAGTTAGTGGCTATTTTGGGTCGTCAGATCAGAAGGTTGAGGTCTAAGGATATAGCTTCAGTGAAGGTGCAGTGGAGGGGGCAGCCGGTGGAGGAGGCCACCTGGGAGACCGAGCGGGAGATGCGGAGCAGATATTGAGACTACAAGTATGTTTCCAGACCTGTTCGAGGACGAACGTTTGTTTAAGAGGGGGAGAATGTAACAACTCGGTCGGTCATTTCACGAGATTAGCCTCGTTTTCCCTATTTCTCCTTTATCATGTGTTTCCTAGCTTAAATTTGTTGTATGGCATCGGTTGGGTCGGGTTTGAAGTGGTCGTGGTGAGAAATGAGACACTTAGTCTCTTAAGTTGGCCTTATGGTTAGAAAAGTCAACTGAAAGTTGACCATTTGGTAAATGACCTCGGAATATGGATTTTATAGCTCGGAGAACTTCGTTAGGTGATTTAGGACTTAGGAGTGTGTTCGGAATGTTATTTTGACGCCCGAAAAAGAATTAGGCTTGAATGGGCAAAATTGAGTTTTTAGCGATTTCCGGTCGGTAGTGGAAAATTAGCTATCGGGGCCGGAATGGAATTGTGGGAGTTGGAACAGGTTCATAGTGTCATTTTGGATGTGTGTGCAAATTTTCAGGTCAATCAGACGTGGTTTGGATGGTTTCGGCATTGTTGGCGAAATTTGGAAGTTTCTAAGTTCTTAGGCTTGAATCCAAGGTGGATTTTGTGTTTTGGCGTTGTTTCGAGTATTTCAAAGGCTCGAATAAGTTTGAATAAGGTTCTGGCATGTGTTGGCATGTTTGGTTGAGGTCTCGAGGGCCTCGGGTGAGTTTCGGGGGTGTTAATGGACCAATTATTGGCTTAAAACTTTGCAGATATTCTGCTGTTGTTGCAGAGGAATTGTTTTCATCGCGTTCGCGGGTGGAGGACCGCGTTTGTTATGAGTAAATAGGGGAGCTGAGTATTTTTTTCTATGCGTTTGCGAGGAGGAGGACGCGAACGCGGAGGTTTGGGTGAAGTGTTCTACGCGTTTGCATTCTGGGGCCCACGTTCGCGAAGGGTAGTTGACAGCTGGGGACCCTAGGTTCTTAGGTCTATGCGTTTGCGATGTATGGAACGCGTTCGCGGAGGCTTGAGGTTTGTAAAGCTTCGTGTTCGCGTAGCATTGGCCGCGTTCTCGAAGGGTATTTTGGGAGGCAGTTGAGTTTGGCCTACGCGAACGTGAGAGAACGCCGCGTTCGCGTAGAAGGATTTTCTGGGCAGACCGTTTATATCCAATATCGATGGTTTAAGTCCAATATCTCAAAAACCATTGGAGAGCTCGGGAAAAGGTTAAATTTGAGGAGAGTTTTAGTGGATTTATGGGGGTAAGTATTCTTCACTCATATTTGGTTTAATTACAAGATTTAGCATTGAATTTCATCCTTTAATTTGAGTAATTGGAGTGGAAATTGGGGGAAAATGGAAGAAAAATTTGGGAATTCTTTTGGGGATTTGAATGTGCATTTGAGGTCGGATTTTGATGAAATTGATATGGGTAGGCTCGTGGGGGAATAAGGATTCTAGTTTTGTGATTTTTATCGAATTCCGAGACGTAGGCCCATGGGTCAGGTTTGGCCAATTTCGGGATTTTTGGTCAAATTTAATAATTTTCGAGTGGAATTTGTTCCTTAGCATATATTGATGATATAAATCTGATTTGATTAGATTTGGAACAATCGGAGGCCGATTCTAGAGGCAAAGTCATATTGGGCTAGGATTTTAGTCGGTTTGAGGTAAGTAACGTTTCGAAACATGGTTTTAAGGGTTCGAAACCCCAAGTTGTATGTTGTATGGTTATAATTAAGGTGACACACATGCCAAGTGATTTTTGGCCTGGCTCATCCCATGTCAATGTTTAGTAGCTATTAGGGATTGATATCCGAACTTCTATTAATATGGTTAATGTGATCATGCTAGAAATCATGCTAAGTACTATGTTAAGGCTTCACCCGAGTGGTCATTTACTGCTGTCTCCTATGTGTTTTATTGATGTTACATACTCAGTCCGGTCATAGCATATCTTGTTATGTCTCAGTCTCGGTAATTATTAATTTTGTACATATATCATTGTTTCGGGCTAGTTCATGCATCGGTAAGCCCATGTGAGTGAGACTGGAGAGTGGAGAGTTATGACTGACCGAGGTCGAGAGACTTTTATTGAGATACATTTATGGGATCGGACTGCACACCGCATCGAGATATTGATTATGCCTTCTTTGGCTTGCTATAGCGCTTGGGCTATGAGGAGCCCCTCCGGAGTCTTTACACCCCCAGTGAGCGCAGTTGATGATGTTGAGGGATGGATCTTCCCTGGATATGGATCTTGTCACAGTGTGTATTTCGGAGATGGATCTTCTTCGTGGGGCTGGATTGGCCTTCCTCAGTACTGTGTGACTACGGTCACCGGTGTTTATGTACATTCCGGGATAGATCTTTCCTGGGCTTGAGAACCATATACAGTACTGAGTGTACTCATATGTGAGAGATGTTGAGCACTATGTGCATTTCATACAGTTGAAATATTGGCATGTAGAGTATACTGAGTTATACATGAGTTACTGATCATATTTGTATCATTCTGTCTTCTTTCATTATCTGTTAGAACTGTGAACATGCCTAGATTTCGTACACTATTTTCATTACAAATTATTGAGGTTTAGTTCATCACTACCTCGCAACCCATAGTTTGGGTTCGTTACTTCTGAGTTGGTGTACTCACGTTACCCCCTGCACATTGTGTGCAGATCCAGGTACATCGGGACCCAGTAGTGGTTGCTGATTGACTGTCAGAGTTTCTCTTGGAGTCTTCGAGGTAGCAGCTGGCGATTGCAGCCTTGTCTTCTCCTTCTTTATCTACCTGTCGCATTTTTATTATTTCAGACTATGTTCTCTACTTTGTATTTCGACATTTTTTTTTATAGTAGCTCATGACTCGGTGACCCTAGATCGGGGATTTGCTTAGCTTGATTTTAATGATGTTAAACATTTTTAACGCTTTATAAAATGAGGCACTTGCTGCAATTATAGTGATTTTTTTTTTAAAAACTTTTAGCAAATGAAATGTGTGGCTTGCCTGATTGCACGATAGGAGCCGTCACGACAGGGTGTTTTTAGGTCGTGACAGCGAGTCATATTGTGATGATTTTTCTAACTTCATGAAAGAACCTGAGATAATCAGGTCCCTTGTTGTTACTAAAACATACCATGTTGTCTAGCTTTATTCTCAAGGAAAACAGACAAGGGAACTGCACAGGGAACATATAGGATTAGGTCCCCAAGTTGTCGCACAAGTCTGCTCTATAGCTGTTAACGCTGCTGCACTTTACTTGCAATATTAGAGCAACACAACAACAATTTTCTAGAGACCGTAAATGCTCTTGTAACTACTCTCATGATCTCTCATATAACAACACCAACAACAACAACAAACATAGTATGATCACAACAGGTGGTGTCTAGGGAGGGTAGTCTGTACGTAGACCTTACCCCTACCTAATGCAGGTACATAGGATTTTTCCATTAGACCCTCGACTCAGGAAGGGAAAGAAGAAGAATAGGAAAGTAAGGAAGGAAGAATGGAGGAAGAGAAAAGAAAAAGGGAGAGAAAAAAGATAAGTAGTACCAAATAATAGCACCAGGGAATACAATACCTGAGGCGAACAAAACCACATAACATAATAAAAATCTAAGAATATGAAGGGACATGCATGCTACTAAGACTATCGTTGAACAACTAAAAACTGCACACTAACATTCTACCTTAATCCTCGACCTCCACACCCACCTATCAAGAGTCATGTCCTCGGTGAGCTGAAACAACGCCATGTCCTATCTAATCACCTCTCCTCAGTACTTCTTAGGCCTACCTCGACCTCTTCTCAAACTCTCCTTGGCCAACCTCTCACACCTCCTGATAGTAGCATCAATGCTTCTTCTCTTAACATGTCTGAACCATCTCAACCTCGACTCCCGCATCTTGTCCTCCACAGAGGTTACTCCCACTCTGTCAGGAATAGCTTCTTTCTTAATCTTATCTCTCTTGGTACACCCACACATCCATCTCAACATCGTCATCTCTGTTACTTTAATATTCTACACGTGGGCGTTCTTGACTGGACAACACTCAGCCCCATACAGCATAGCTGGTCGAACCACCACTCAATAAAACTTACCCTTAAGTCTAGGCGTCACATTATTATCACATAAGACACCGGAAGCGAACCTCCACTTCGTCCATACCGCTCTGATGCGATGTGCGACATCTTTATCAATCTCCTTATTACCCTGGATAATAGACCTGAGATACTTAAAACTCGCTCTCTTGGGGATAATTTGAGCATCAAGCCTAACCTCTACGTCTGTATCATGGGTCCCATCACTGAATTTTCACTTCAATAATCTGTCTTGGTTCTACTCAGTTTGAAACCTTTAGACTCCAAGGTGTGTCTCCAATCCTCCAACCTCGCGTTAACTCCGCTTTGCGTCTCGTCAATCAACACTATATCATCGGCAAATATCATGCACTAAGGAACCTCCCCTTGGATAGTACATTCATCGCCAATGAAAATAAAAATGGGATAAGAGCCGATCCTTGGTGAAAGCCCATCACCACAGAGTAATTCTCTGAGTCACCGCTCATAGTCCTCACCCGTGTCTTAGCATCATCACACATATCCTTAATCACCCTAATGTACGCTACCGGAATGCCGCTAACCTCCTAACATCTCCACAGTACCTCCCTCGGGACTTTATCATACGCTTTCTCTAGGTCAATAAACCTCATATGCAAATCTTTCTTCCTCTCCCTGTACTACTCCACTAATCTCCTCACTAGATGAATCTCTTCCGTAGTTGAACGTCCCGACATGAATCCAAACTGATTCTCGAAAATAGACATGCACCTCCTCATCTTGGCCTCAACCACCCTCTCCCAAACCTTCATAGTGTGACTCAACAACTTGATACCTATATAATTGTTGCAATTTTGGATATCACCCCTGTTCTTGTAAAGCGGAACAATCGTACTCCACCTACATTCTTCGGGCATCTTCTTAGTCTTAAAAATAACATTAAACAACCTAGTGAGCCACTCCAAACCTACCCGCCCCATGCCCTTCCATAATACCACTGGATTTTGTCTGGCCCCGTCGCTATGCCCATGCACATCTTACGCATCACCCCTTCCACCTTCTTTACCGTAATCCACCTACAGTACCCAAAATTCCACCGATTCTCAGAGTGCTCCAACTCACTGAGCACAATGCATATATCCCCCTCCTTGTTCAACAATTTATGGAAGTATGTTTGCCATATTCTGCTAATAAGTGCCTCGTCCATCAACATTTTTCTATCCTCGTCCTTGATGCACTTGACTTGGTATAAGTCGCGGGCTTTTCTCTCCCTCATCTTGGCCAACCGGTACAACTTCTTGTCCCAACCTCTGCCCTCGAGCTCCTCATACAAACGAGCAAACGCTGCGTTCTTAGCCGTCGTAACTGCTAGCTTCGCCTCTTTCTTTGACTTTCTATAACACTCCTGATAAGTCCTTTTTCCCTCCTCGTTTGTACTCTCCACTAGCTACACATAAGCATATTTCTTATCTTCCACTTTACTTTGAACATCTCCATTCCACCACCAGTCCCCTTTATGACCCCCCAGAAGAGCCCTTTGTGACCCCTAAGACCTCTCTAGCATCTACGTTAATGCAATTCGCAGTCATGAACCACATACTAGACACATCTCTCTTACTCATCCAGGCCCTCAAAGCCAGCAACTTCTCCCCTAACTCCTGAGCTTTGTCCTTGGTCAAGTTACCCCACTTGATCTTAGGTTGCCTGCACCCTGCCCTCTTCCTCCTACTCCTCTTGATCTCCAGGTCCATAACTAGGAGCCTATGTATGGTCGTGAGGTTCTCACTTGGGATGACCTTGCAGTCAGTGCACATACCTTTATCGCATTTCCTACAGAGAAGATAATCAATCTGAGTCTTGCCCATTGAATTCTGGATAGTGACCAGGGGCTCTTCCCTTTTCGGAAAACTCGAGTTAGCTATAACCAAATCAAAAGCTCTAGAAACCCAACAATGAATTACCTTCCTCATTCCTATCCCTAAAACCAAACTCGCCATGCACATCATCGTAACCCCCAACACTAGCCCCAATATGGCCATTGAAATCTCCGCCAATGAACAACTTCTCTATGTGCGAGATACTACGCACCATCTCGTCCAAATCCTCCCAGAATTGCGTCTTGAATTCCTGGTACAAACCTACCTGAGGAGCATATGCACTATTCACGTTTACAGTAAACCCACCAACTACCAGCTTAATACTCATCAACCTATCATTTACCCTCTTAACCTCGACCACGAGCTCCTTGAGGTCCCTGTCAACTAAAATACGTACCCCATTCTTACCCCCAACGCTTTGTGAGTACCATAGTTTAAACCCGTCTACATCTCGTGCCCTAGTACCCTTCCATCTAGTCTTTTGAATACACACTATGTTGATATTCCTCTTATGAAGAATCTTACCTAACTCTATTGTCACGACCCAAATTCCTAACTCAGGTCGTGATGGCGCCCAACAGCGAGGTCAGGCAAGCCAATACTCGAATTACTACGGTTCCTTCTCATTGATTTAAACATATCAATACATATATATATACTAAGTCATAAAGCTTTAAAAAAAAGATTTGCCGATTAGGGTGATTAACTGGTTTTAAACAAAAGCAGTCATGATGAGGCGTGAGTCCAAAATATACATATGTGTACAAACCGTAATCCACAATGACTACTACGTGTGTGCCAGGAACTAGTGTCATGAGTACCGCGGGCATACTAACTGGATGTACAAAAGATAAAATATACAATTCCACTATCTGAAATAAATAGACGGGAAGATAAGCAAAAGAAGCTCCATGGTGCTGCTGAGGATCATCAGGAGAAGAAGCTCACCGTGAAGTCAGGTCCACTATATCAGAATCTAGCTCCGGTATGATAACCATATGCACCAGCCTCAGAACCTGTACAATTAAGTACAGAAGCGTAGCATGAGTACATAAATAAATATGTACCCAATGAGTATCCAGTCTAATCTCGAAGAAGTAGTGACGAGAGGTCGACTTGATGCTCACTAAGGTCCAATAGTATAGTATAACAGAGTATAATGAAAGTTATAGGCATGTATGACAGCAAACAGCAAGTACATATAGGGCACAAAAATCCAAGTATATATTGAACGTAAGTAAACAATTACTACCTCATCCCCCCCCCCCCCCCCCAAATATCTGTCAAATCAATGTCTACGAAAACAATAACATTTTTCCATGCGCATACAGGATAAAGACAACCAGCTGGAGTCGTAAGATAATATCTATGCACTGCCGAGGATCGAACGGCCCGTACCATAAGTGCATCCTTACTATAGTACAATCTCACCTATGCACCGCCGAGGGTCGAACAGCCCGAACCATAAGTGCATCTCTCAAATTAATCATATTTGTGCACTGTCGAGGGTCAAACGGCCCGAACCAGAAGTGCAACTTCAATCCGCCGTGGCGTACGGCCCGCTCCCATGAGAGTGGGGGAAAATCACACTCCGCTCGCGGAATGTAAATTAGGAAGCGGTCACATGCACACACAATATTCTAAAAGAATTTACTTCCCATAACCAATTCCTTCAAATTATCCAATTCCATGAAATCTCAGAGAAACAATACTACACATAACATGAGTTCATAGAATATATGTCATTACAAGGAAGAATATAAGGCATGTTGTGGGCCTAACTACCCGGACATAACTATAATAGCCGCTACGTACGAACTCTCATCACTTTGTACGCACTAGCCCCCAAAACAATTACACATAGCATACAAATCACCTATGGGGAAAATTCCCTCTTACAAGGTTAGAAAGGAGACTCACCTCATGCCGAATCTACCTCCCGGACCAAGAACGCGCCCGAAACTCCGAACTCTACACCTGAGGACTCGTAACTAGCCAAATGTTGTACAATTATATCAATTCATGTTCAAAGTATGGAAATTATTCTATTTATTCAATCAATTCATCATTCTTGAAGAAATCCCAAAATTCAACCCCGAGCACGCACACTCGAATTCTGAAAATTCTCGAAGGAATCACTCACCCATAGCCTAAGGATCGTCAATATGCGATTTTTACTTGAATTCATAGAAAATTAATGGGTAATTCATCAAATCTTCACAAGCCCTAGGTTACTACCCGAATCTTGATTTTTCACTAATTAAGTAGGTAATTTAACTAGTAACTCATGAATTAAACTAACTTTAGGATGGAATTAACTTACCTTACAATGGTTGGTCGTGGAGTCCTTATCCAAAGCTCTCAAGGTCTTTTAATGGTGGAAAAATGGGGATGAAAATGAAGACTCTCGTATTTAAAAGATCACACTGTCTATAGTGTTTTCGCATCTGCGGCTCAATGACCGCACCTGCGAGCAAAAGCTCGCACCTGTGAAACTGGACGAGGGAGGCTGGGGCCGTACCTGCGGAGTGGAGACCGCACTTGCGGCTCCGCTCCTGCGAAACATGGTCCGCACCTGCGAGGAATATCCTGTCCAGTGGTTTCTGCACCTACGAGGCTGGGACCGCCGGAGCGGTCTCGCACCTACGGCTGCGCAACCGCACCTGCGGTCACACAAGATCAGGTGCACCAGCTGCATTTTCAGCTGGTTTTTGGCCTCGTTTAGTGCCCGAGGGGAATCTGGGCCTACCCGAGCCCCCGTCCAAATATACCAACAAGTCCCAAATCATAATACATACTCTCTCGAGCCTTCGGAACACTCAAAACAACGCTAAAACTCAAAATCGCCCCTCAAAACTTAAGAACTTCAAGTTCTTGAATTTGATATCAATGCGCCGACCCGAACTATACTACTCGGAATGACACCAAATTTTGTAGGCAAGTCATAAATGACATAACGGAACTATTCCCTATCTCGGAATTCCATTCGGACCTCGATAACTCAAAAACATGTTCGAATCCAAATTTCAAACTTAAGGAAATTCCTATTTCGATATTGGGTGCCGAAATGCTCTCGGGTTATCCAAAACCCGTTCTGAACATACGCCCAAGTCCGAAATCATCATACGAAGCTACTGGAACCATTGAAACTCAATTCCGAGGTCGTTTGCTCAAAATTTTGACCAAAGCCTAATTTGGCCTAAAAGGCCAACCTTAAGGAACCAAGTGTTCCTATAGCACTCTAAACACTTCCAAAACCCGAACTATCTGCCAGCGCTAGTCACGAATCATAAGAAGCATCTATGGGAAGTCTTATTTAGGGGAACGGGGCCCGATAACACAAAACAACTGGTCGGGTCGTTACATGTATGGACTTCCCGGTCAACGTCTCAATGTTCCAAGACCTAACTCTTAGCCTAGAGGCTCTCTTACCCTCCTTCCCATCCCTGGACCCCTCCCCAGCCCCACCCGAGGACATGACCTTACTCTTACATTGATCACTACCGCCACTATAAGTAAAAGGTATTAGGTAAACATTACCACTAAGAACAAGTAGCAGGAACGAAGGACTACAAGCTACGAACCGGAGAACTAAAAATAACTCAAAGGAGCTATTATGAGAAAAGTAACGAAAGCATGCACTAGAACAATGAATCTACCACGTCTAAGAAACTACCCCTATGCAAACACAGAACTAAAATGGATAGCTGAAACCTTAAGCTTAAAACACTAGTAAAAAAGATAGAAAAAACAAGAAATCTAATAATAATTGCCGGGAAAATAACAGTAAATAGATGTGCACAAATCCAAATTCAAGAAAGATGGAACCTAGATCACAGTCGGGGATGTCTGAACGCGCTTCCAAATCCGCTGGATGCTGCTACGGCCCAAACCCGTGTGTAGGGAAGTTTCAGTGATTTGTCAATTTCATTGGAAATTCAATTTCACCAGAAAGGTATATAGAGACGATAGTCGAAAAATCACAATTCGATAACGAGAACTTTTACAACTGGCTAAATAATATCTCAACTTCACCGAAATTGAGTAGTTCATTCGCCGAAATCTCGCTCCCTATCCGAAATTAACAGAAAACTCCAGTGCAATACTTAGACGGAGGGTTCTTTATTTTTCCAGCCAAATACAATTCAAATGTGAAAACCAAGCCAACCACAAAATTTCTTAATCGTATTTACTAAAATATTCCTCAATTGCGAGATATCTTTGAGAAACAAAGCCAAGAAGTTAGGAAACGACACCAAATAATAGAACCACCGATTTAGGCGGCGTCAGGCCAAGAACGGAGATCACCGGAAAATCCATCAAGATTTGAAGGCAAGCAAAGGATGAAGAACACGAGTCACCGGAGATGGAGTAAATTAGGCCAGATATGGAAAATCCAGTGAAGCGAACAAGACCTGACAGAACAATGAAAATGATCCCCAACCAAACAATATCGATCTCTGAGGCGTTGTTTAAACCGCAGCAACGGAACAACGCTCAAAAGAGCAAGTAGTGATGGTAGATATACGGCGTCTGAGATTTTAATTTTTGGCCAAAGAATCATCCAATTAGTCGTCCAAATGCTCAAAAGTGCAGTCAGCGAACTTGTAAAAACATTTTTCTCAATAGAATGACCTGCCAATGGTGTTTCTCAGAATTCTTACGAAAATTCACGAAACATAATAAAAACAATAAGAGAAAGTGTAATTCGCTTATATTTTTGGTTTTTCTTGCTTTCTTTCTTTGTTCAGGAGGAAAATTCATTATCTTTTTGTCGAATTCAGTAACAAAAAGTGCTTCTGCAATCAAAAACCGGTGGAGACCGCCAGTAGAGGAGGATGAACATGTCTCCAATAAGCAGCACCGGTGGAGGAGGATTCCTTTTGTTGAATTTGAATGAACCTCTTATTAAGAAGGAAATATCAAATTAACAAAACTTTTCCTCTGAGTTGCATTAGAATTAGAAGAAGAAAAAAATAGTTTGATTTTGCATAAATTGCTTGGCCAAATACACAGGGAGGCCAAATGCACAGGAAGAATTCCTAGAAAATTATGTATATATATATATATATATATATATATATATATATATATATATATATATATATATATATATTGTTAATACCCAAATTTTTTTAAAATATTTTAAAATTGCATATATATCTTCAAAATCATGCATTAATAGCGATTGGTAGTTTTTCATAATTTTTCTATATTTTTTTATTGATTTATCCAGCATTTTATTTCCAATAAATAATTACAAAATTTGCACCACAAATGATTTCAAAAGTATTTTTCGATTTTATTTATTATTTATGTTCCTATTAAGACCAAATTATTTCATAATTAGCCAATTTGACACCTTTTGGATATTATTGCAATAACTTTGTAATATTATATAATTTTATACTATTTTCGATCAGAAATTAGTCATTTGTATTTTTTAAATATAAAATAATTATTTTTAACCATTTTCTATGCATGAGATTCATTTTTATAATTATTATCTATTTTACAAATTATCTTAATTAATTTAATTGGGTATTTAACATACAACCTAATTTCAATTCAATTGTAGCCTAAACTAAACCAGCCCCAAAACTCAATTAAACCAAACCAAAACCCAATTAAATCAACCCAATACCCAAGACCAATCCACCTGACCCAATATTTGATTTAATCTTGGTCGTTGATCAATTTTGATCAACGACTCAGATTCACCCATAACATAATTAACCTAATAGACTACCCCCCCCCCCCCCCCCCCCCCCCCCCCCCCCCATTATCTCATTCTCTCCTCACTCTCCGCCGTTACACCCTCTCATCCTCTCTCAAGCTCTCTGCTAAACCCTAATCTCCTCTTACAGGTCGTTGGCTCGCCGCTAACATGTGGTTCCACCACCATCCCTAGCCTTCATGGATCCCTCAATTGTCGGATTCTTGCTACCCTGAGGTCTTCAAGGGGACCAGAGGCTGTTCAACTCACACCCTTGGCCATCCGATTAAGACCTTTCTATTTTCCGTCTAGATCCATGGTTTCTAAGACAGAATCTTTCTATCTCTGGGTTATCTCTCTCTGAAACTCTAACCCATCTCTTGACTCTTTAGATCTGCAACAGATCTGAGTATATTTTGAGTTATCTTTATTTTTTCCCTGAGAATCTCTCCGATTTTTTTTCAAAAAATGCCTCTTCGTCTTCAAAACTAAGGTTTCTTAACCCCCTTTTCAAATGAGTTTCCCTCTGATTTTCAGTATTATTCAATGATTTTTAGTATGTTTAAACGTTTATTTAAGTTTTTCCTTTTATCCGATTCATTATGTTAAAACCTTAAGTCCTTTGGTCTTAATCTTGGGTTCTGAGAACTGTCCTTGCTTATTTTGTTCGTCTAATTTGTTCGCATGTCTATTACTCATGAATATGTTCTAGATTTCTTGCAATTTTTACCCTATTTGGCTTATTAAGGTTTTTATTTTTGCCTCTTCTTGAATATGCTTTGTTTATCTCGCTTATTCTCAGAAATTTGTGTTAATTCCCCTAAATCAGTATTATGTTCTGGTTTGAATCCCTGATTTTGTGTGATTTTTACTTTACCATATTTATTAGGGTTTTTTGATTTCTTGCTTCTCCCTGCCTATATTTTCCATTCATTTGTGGTACTTTCCTTTGGTTAATATTGCCTCCTATTGGAATCCTTGATTCCCTGTGATTGACATCCTTCACTAATCTCTTGTGATAATCTCCTTACTGATTTCCAACCTCTAATATATTTTCTCTCCTTATTTTATGGTCGACTATGCTGTCAAACTGATTTTTTATGTTATTTCCTTAATTAGAATATTATGTACCTAGCCTTAATTGCTTACTTTCTACCCATACTGTGCTGAAATTATTTCCTTATGTGTTATATTCTAGTCTTATGTGATCTCCTTCCTTATTTGTCTTTACCATTTGAAGTTAACTCCCTTAATTAAGTAGTACTTACACTGATTTTATACTAATTTATACCTAGTTTCATAATTACTGCTTAGTTGTGATTCTTACGTTATTCTACCTAGTTTCAAACTACTATATATATATATATGCTCTCTCATTAACACAAACACATGAACACATTAGTTCTAACTATCTCTCACACAAGAAACTCTCTTCTGCTCTCTCTCTTTTCTCTGGTTACTTGCTATTGTTCTAAGTTAGACGGCTGTAAGCCAAGGCTGATTAATATATTCTCTTGCTTCTCACTTTGTGTTTACTGTCTCTATACTGGTATGTTCTAATTTCAATTCAAGTCCCAAAACCAATATGTTTCTTTTACTACTTCAGTTTATCTAGTTTCTAGTTTGTTTCTATCTATGGTTTTGATGTGCAATATGTAGTTGACATGTTTACATTCTTGTCCATCTAGCATGTTGTGTTATGTACTACTCCCCTTAAGATCAGCATGAATATGTTAGCCCCTCTTTATATTATGTCTCAGTGTGACCTTGCTCTATCATGTTTCTGGTATGAACCTTTCTTTGCAAAGCAATCTGTACCCTAAGCTTGTATGATTTTGTGTTGATTTTGCTTCATAATGTGTTGATACCATACTATCTCCCAACCCCATGAACCCCTTAGAACACTTCTGATTCTGTAGCTATGTCTAATCAGTACTCCTGAATCCATGTCTTACAACCTGCACCAAGTGCAAAGGACTTCTGTCTGTTATGTGTTTACCATACATGCTCTATTTGTCCCCAATCCCCAATTACCCCTGTGTGAAGTTTGGTTCTTTGAATGTTGTTGAACCTATTTTGTGCCTGTGTTTGTTGTTTGATTACCCCAATTCTTGTCAAAAGTTGTTTACTAAACAACTCTCTTATTTACAAAACTATTTCAACTAAGTCTCTTTCAACATTGTTTTCCTCCTAAAACCTTTTCAAAACCATGTAAAGCACTCTCACTCTACTCTTAGGTCTTTAAGTTCTGCGCCTCCAATGTGTGACTGCTTAGGGATCCCTATGAGATCCCTCTAAACTTTGATGCATTGGAGATGGCTCTTCCACACTGCACTTACTCAGTTATGGTTGTGAAATATGGGTGTGAGCACTGCCCGGGATCCCTTAAGGTCCTTAGGGAACTCTGACACACCCGGATATGAAAAAGGCTATGAAACATCTGGGAATTTGAGGTTCTGGAAATCTGGGCATGTTTTCAGGCTCCCTATAGTATAAATTCTTATTTTCCTTTATCTATTTATGTAATTCATTCAAATAATGGTTTGTAACAATTATTGTAACGAATATTGGGGTTGGCTAGTGAAAAGAGGAGGGTAGCTATATAATATAAATGACAATTGGTAGATATCATGCTCTTATGTTTACTGCTTCGGCATCTCATGTGACACTTATATATGTTTGTGATTATCACTTAGAAATACTGCTCCTAGGTTAATAAATGTAACGACCCGGTATGTTGTTACGTAGAACCTGCATGATAATTACTGTTATTGACTCGTTATAGGTTGGTTATACTGTTATTTATGTGTCAGAATTGGTAGGCTTGAAATCAAAATGGTTATAGTGAGAGTTCAGCAATTTAGTCTTTAAAAATAGCCTTAAAGTTGGAAAAGTAAATAGAGAGTTGACTTATTGGCAAATAACCTCGGAATGCAGATTTTGAGGCTCATATAGCTTTATTGGTTCATTTGGGACTTAGTAGTGCATTCAGAATATTTTTGTGATGTCCGGTGTAAAATTAGGCTTGAATTAGCGAAAGTTAGTTTTTGGCGGTTTCCGGTCGGCAGTGAAAAATAGGCTATAGGGGTCGGAATGGAATTCCAACAGTTGGAATAGGTTCGTAATGTCATTTTGGATATGTCCGCAAAATTTCAGGCAATCGGAGTTGTTTTGGATAGTTTCAGCATTGTTGGTGGATTTTAGATATTTCAAAGTTCTTAGGCTTGAATCCGACGTGATATTTGTGTTCTGATGTTAGTTTTGGCGTTCCGAGGGTGAAACTAAGTTTGGATGATCATATGTGATGTGTTGGTATATTTGGTTGAGGTCCCGAGGGGCTCGGGATTGATTTCGGGTGATTAACGAATGTTTTGAAGTTGGAAAGTTGCAGCTTGAGCTGCTGGTGCTGGTGTAACCGCACCTGCGGAAGTTGACCGCAGGAGCGGACAAGACTCCGCAGGTGCGGGAAGGTTGCAGCTGCGGTTAGGGGCCCACAGGTGCGAGTAATGGGTCGCAGGTGCGGAAATCCCTGGACAGAATATAATTAAACCCTTCTGCGACCTTAACCTATTTTAACACCATTTTTGAACGGGAAGAAGCTTTTGAGGCGATTTTGAAGAGGTAAAATCATTGTTCATCATAGAGGTAAGTATTTTGGACCTTAAAACTTGATTACAGGTGATTAAGGAACATAATCTCAGTGTTTAATTCAAGAAAATCAGTAGAAAAAGGTGGGCTAGGGCTTGAGATTATGAGTTCTTTAGGGGTCGATTTGAGGGGTCAAATGGACTCCGATTTTAGCGTTCTTTATACGTACGGACTCGTGAGATGACGAAGAGCATTTTGGTATAAAATTTCTAAGTTCCGGGATGCGGGCTCGGGGGTCGGGTTTTGATCGGTTTTGGGTTTTGTGCTTAAAATCGATATTTTTCAATCGGAATTCATTCCTTAAGCATAATTTGATGATAAAGGTATGATCTTTATAGATTTGGAGCGCTCGGGAGTTGATTCGAGAGACAAGCGTATTGCGGAATAGTTTTCGGGCTAGTTTGAGGTAAGTAATATCTTTAAATCATGTCCTCAGGGTATGAAACCCCGGACTCTGCACCCTTTCACGGGTTTTGGAATACAAAGGTTGGAACTTTTGAAATATATTCCCTATTTAGGCAACTATTGAGTTGCGAAACTGATTTTAAAGCCTATGCTTAATAGTATTGCAATATACTTGATGTGTTTTGGGCTTTAAGCCATGTTTGGGGCCTAGTGCCGAATTGTTTACCCCTTGGGGGCTGTTTTTACTATTTTCCTCACTGATATGTTATGATTTTCACTCAGTATTTTCTTGATAAATTGTTTTGACCCTCAGAGTATTTTGATACTAATTATTGAAAATGAAACACTATTTTTGGGTCGAGAACCCGGTATATTTATGGCCTGAAAGGCACGCTAAGAGTGTCTGACTGAGTGAGGATGCGGGCCAATATTGTGAGGATGATATGATATGAGTGAGGCTGCGGGCCTATATTGTGTGTGATTTATTCCATGTTGTGGCTTGTTATAGCGCTTGGGTTGTAGGAGCCCCTCCGAAGTCTGTACATACCCCAGTGAGCGCAGGTACCTAATGAGTGATGTTGCCCGCGGGTGTGATACTGAGTGATTGTGAGGTTTCCTGATGGGCTAATATTTAGTGATTGTGAGGTTGCCTGATGGGCTAATATTGAGTGACTGTGAGGTTGCCTGATGGGTTGATACTGAGATTTTTATAAGAAATGATTTTGGCCCGAGGGGTAGATTTATGATAAAGTTTACTGAGTTTTGGACTACGATTCACTTCGTTTTTCAAACCGATTTTACTGAGAGGTTTACTGAGATATGTTGATATTATACTTGTTTCAAAGGATTTCTGGAAAAGGGTTTTTGAACTTATGTATTTGATGTATACTTATGGTGACATGGTGATTTACTGATTTTGTGAATTGGTGTATCTGTGCTGTGTGTTTCTTATTTATCAGACTGTGATTTATTTTCATTACTACTGAGTTGGCGTACTCATCATTACTCCCTGCACCTCTGTGTGCAGATCCAGGTATTGATTCGGAGCAATAGTCGTCCGAGTTCGTTATCAACAGCTTTACGGGATATCGAGGTAGCTGTCCAGCGTCCACAGCTTCTCCATTTCCCTTCCTTTGTTAGTATTAGTATTTATATCATAGACATTGTTTAAGACATTAGTAGAGTTAGTTTTATTTCCTAGATGCTCGTGACCATGTTTACTCAAGTCTTGGGAGGTTTTGTTTAGTGTTTTGTAGACTATTATTGGAGCGCTAAGACTTAAAGAATTTATTTTTATGCTATGCTTGTTTTTTATTATTGAATTGTTAATTATTATAATGGAACAAATGCGTAGTAATGTGATGGTTGGCTAGCCTAGTTCCACGATAGGATCCATCATGGCCTGTTAGGATTTGGGGTCCTGACAAATTGGTATCAAAGCTCTAGGTTGCATAGGACTCAACGATCATGAGCAGGTTCAATAGAGTCTTGCGGATCAGTACAGAGACGTATGTACTTATCTTCGAGAGGTTGCAGAACTCTTAGGAAAAATCTAAATTTCTTGAACTCCTTCGTGCCAATCTATTGGTTCTTGAAATCTAAACTCATGTTATTTCATTCTCTCACAGATGGTGAGGACACGCAGTACCGATCAGCGTGACCAGACACCAGCTAGACCCACAAGGGGTCGAGGCCGTGGTAGAGGTAGGGGACCGGCTCAGGCAGCAGCTGGGGTAGTACCATAGGATCCCCCTATTGTTCAGGATCAGGTTCCCGCCGATGGTTCTCCAACGGGACAGGCTCAGGAACCGGCAGTGCCTATTGTTATTCCGGGTCTTCAGGAAACCCTGGATCAGATATTGGCGGTGTGTTCCAGTTTAGCTCAGGCAGTTGCTATGTCCACTACTGCCACTACAACTCATGCCGAGGGAGGCAATCAGACTCCAGGTGCCCGGACACTTAAGAAGGTTGTACGGGGTATTCAGACACCGGGAGCAACCCCAGCTCAGCCGGTTGCCCCAGTTCAGGACTATGTAGTTCCAACTATGCCCGAGGATGAGCAGCGTAGGTTGGAGTGTTTCAACAGACTTAAGCCTCCGACTTTCAGCGGCACAGAGGGTGAGGATGCCCAAGGTTTTCTGCATAAATGTTAGAGGATATTGCGTACTGCGGGTATTTTGGAGACCAGTGGGGTCTCGTTTGCTACATTTCTGTTTGCGGGTGCTGCTTTCACTTGGTGGGAGGCATTCGAGAGGCGTAGACCGGTTTGCTCAGCACCGCTCACATGGTAGCAGTTCTCCACGATCTTTTTGGAGAAGTATGTTCCTCAGTCCCACAGAGAGGAGCAGCGCAGATAGTTTGAGCAGCTGCGCCAAGGAGAGTTGTCAGTTACTCCGTACGAGATAAGGTTTTCCGAGTTGGCTAGACATGCTTCTAAGTTTGTCCCTACTAATAGGGAGAGGATTAGGAGGTTTGGAGATGGTCTCACTTATCATCTTCGTATTTTGATGACAAGAGAAAGAGTGTCTGGAGCTACATTTGAGCAGGTTGTTGACATTGCTCGAGACATTGAGTCGGTTCGCAGGCAGGAGCGTGAGGAGAGAGAGACCAAAAGGCCTCGAGGAGCAGGTAGCTTCAGTGGTGCCCCTTCTAGAGGGTAGTTTCTGCACAGAAGAGGTTGTCCATTTAGACCTCCACAGCCAGTTCACCCAGCTTATAGTGGTGTATCTTCGGGGCAGGGTCCTCGCAATTCTCATCAGGGACATTCATCTTTTATTTCACTTCCAGCTCAGAGCTCCGCCCAAGCATCATCTTATCAGGGTTCTTCTATGCATGGTTTGCCTGGTGGTTATCATGGTGGCAGGGGTTCTCGTCAGTTTTCATCTCCAGCTCCAGGTAGTTGTTATGAGTGTGGAGAGTTCATACATGAGTAGAGGCAGTGTCCCCGTCGTCCTAGTAGTTCATCTTCGTAGAGGGTTCAGCCCTCGGCTTCAACCCCAGTCACTTCACCACCTACTTAGGAAGCTAAGGGAGGTGGTCAGGCAACTAGAGGCCGCCCTAGAGGGGGAGGTCGAGCAGGTGGAGGCCAGCCACGTATTTATGCACTTCCGGCTAGGCCTGATGTTATGGCCTAAGATGTGGTGATTACATGTACTATTTCAGTTTGTCACAATGATGCTTTGGCTTTATTTGACCCTGGTTCCACGAACTCTTATGTTTCGTCGTATTTTGCTCACTTTCTGAATATGCCTTGTGAGTCTTTAGTTATGTCTGTTCATGTTTCGACTCAGGTGGGCGATACTATTGTTGAGGACCGTGTGTATCGATCGTGTCTTATATCTATTGGGGGTCTGGAGACCCGAGTGGACTTGATGTTACTCAGTATGGTTGATTTTGATGTGATTCTGGGCATGGATTGGTTATCCCCATGTCATGCGATTCTTGATTGTCACGCTAAGATCATGACATTAGCTATGCCCGGAGTTCCGAGAGTTGAGTGGAGAGGGTCTATAGAGCATGTGCCTAGCAGAGTGATTTCTTATTTAAAGGCTCAATGTATGGTTGAGAAAAGGTGTGAATCTTATCTTGCTTTTGTGAGGGATGTTAGTAGTGAGACTCCATCTGTTGATTATGTTCCTGTAGTCCGTGATTTTCCGGATGTATTCCCTACAGACCTGCCAGGCATGCCACTTGATAGGGATATTGATTTTGGTATTGACCTGGTGCCAGACACCCAGCCTATCTCTATTCCACCTTACCGCATGGCACCAACGGAGTTGAAAGAACTGAAAGAGAAGCTTCAGGAACTCTTAGATAAGGGGTTCATTCGGCCGGGTGTGTAACCTTGGGGTGCACCAGTGTTGTTTGTGAAAAATAAAGATGGCTCCATGCGTATATGTATTGATTATAGATAGTTGAATAAGGTTACGGTGAAGAACCGGTATCCTTTGTCTCGTATTGATGACTTATTTGATCAGCTTCAGGGAGCTAAGGTGTTCTCCAAGATCGACTTAAGGTCTGGGTATCATCAGCTGAAGAATCGGGATTCTGACATTTTGAAGACTGCTTTCAAGACTCGATATGGTCATTATGAGTTTCTGGTTATGTCATTTGGGCTGACCAATGCCCCAGCCGCGTTCATGCAATTGATGAATAGTGTGTTCTAGCCTTACCTTGATTCGTTCATCATTGTGTTCATTGATGACATCCTGGTTTATTCTCGCAACCAGGAAGAGCATGCTTAACACTTGAGGATTGTGTTACAGAGATTGAGGGAGGAGAAGCTTTATGCAAAATTCTCCAAGTGTGAGTTTTGGCTTGGTTCAGTAGCTTTCTTGGGGCACGTGGTGTCTAGAGAGGGTATTCAGGTTGATCCAAAGAAGATTGAGGCGGTGTAGAGTTGGCCCAGACCGTCCTCAGCTATAGATATTAGGAGTTTCCTTGGTCTGGCAGGATATTACCGTCGCTTTGTGAAAGGATTTTCTTCTATTGCTTCACCATTGACTAGATTGACCCAGAAGTGTGTCCCATTCTGATTGTCTGATGAGTGTGAGGAGAGCTTTCAGAAGCTCAAGTCAGCATTGACCACAGCTCCGGTTTTGGTGTTGTCTACTGGTACAGGTTCTTACACAGTCTATTGTGATGCTTCTAGAGTTGGCTTGGGAGCGGTGTTGATGCAGGACGGTAAGGTGATTGCCAACGCGTCGAGACAGCTGAAGGTGCACGAGAAGAACTATCTAGTGCACGATCTTGAGTTAGCTGCCATTGTTCATGCCTTAAAGATTTGGCGTCATTACTTGTATGGGGTACATTGTAAGATTTTCACCGATCATCGTAGTTTGCAGTATCTGCTGAGGCAGAAGGACTTGAATTTGCATCAGAGGAGGTGGTTAGAGCTTCTCAAGGATTAAGACCTTACTATTTTGTATCATCCGGGGAAGGCCAATGTAGTGGTCGATGCCTTGAGTCACAGAGCCGAGAGTTTGGGGAGTCTAGCTTACCTTTCAGCAGCAGAGCGACCTTTAGCACTTGATGTTCAGGATTTAGCGGGCCAGTTGGTGAGATTGGATTTTTCAGACCCTCCGCGGGTATTAGCTAGCATGGCTTCCCAGTCTTCTCTTTATGATCCGATTAAAGCTCGCCAGTATGATGACCGGCACTTACTAGTTCTTCAAGATAGGGTCGATCGAGGTGATGTCAGGGATGTGACTATTGGTGATGACGGTGTTATGAGGATGCAGGGCCGTGTTGGGTTGATTGTTATATTTGAGAGCATTGTGAGTGAGACTGGAAAGTATTGACTGAGTGAGGCCGAGAGCTTGGTATTGAGACAGTTATGAGATTGGGCTGCACACCGCAGTGATCTTGAATCATGCCTTCGTTTTCTATATAGTGCTTGGGCTTATAGGATCCCCTCCGGAGTCTTTACACCCAGAGTGAGTGCACAGATATTGAGGGATGGATTTTCCCTGGGCATGGATCTTGCCTGAAGTTATTGATATTGAGGGATGGATCTTCCCTGGACATGGATCTTGTCCGAAGTTGATATATGTGAGGGATGGATCGTCCTTGGACATGGATCATGTCTGAGTGTTGTATTCCGGAGATGGATCTTCTCCCTGGGGATGGATTGGCCTTTTTCCTCAGTACTGAGTGACTACGGTCACCGGTGTTTATGCATATTCCGGGATGGATCTTCCCTGGGCCTGAGAGCCATATATAGTACTGAGTCGACTTCTATGGGAGATTTGTGAGAACTATGTGCATTTTCACAATGTTGATATGTTGGCATGTAGAGCATATTGAGATATACCTAGCATATTCTATTGTTATTTTTCTAATAAACTGTGAACATGTCTAAAATTTTGTACGCTAATGATTATAGTTATTGAGGTTTAGTTCGTCACTACCTCTCAGCCCATAGTTTGGGTTCGTTACTTCTAAGTTGGTGTACTCACGTTACCCCCTGCACCTTGTGTGCAGATCCTGGTTCATCGGGACCCGGTAGCGGTTGCGGATTTTCTGTTAGAGTTTCTTTTGGAGCCTTCGAGGTAGCAACTGGCGTCCCCTCTGTATCTTCTTGTTGCACTTTACTTTTACAGACTATGTTGTCTATTCTCGTATCTTGACATTCTTATGCTGTAGTAGCTTGTGACTGAGTGACACTAGATCCGGGGTTGTAGAACCTGAACTTTGGTTTCAGATATTATTTAAAACTTCAGATTTATTATTATTATTATCCACATACTTGTTAAAAATGATCTTTTATTGGTAAGTGCTTTTAGCTTAGATAAAATGGGTGGCTTGCCTGGTTCCACGACAGGCGCCATCACGACTCCAAAATTGAGTCGTGAATGTTGGCTAGCCTAGTTCCACGATAGGCGCCATCACGACCTGTTAGGATTTGGGGTCGTGACAATAAACAACATCAACATAGGGTCGTTACTCATGTGCATTCATAACTCGTGCTTTGAGAATTCATGCCTTTATAAATTTTGTCCCTTACATTATACACCATATCATTAGGTACTACTTCAGCATCGCATTGACACTGTTGCATATTTACGTTTATCATTTAAAAATCTTGTTCTTAGGATAATTAATGTAAACTACATAAATCATGCTTAACAATGCAATAATTCTTTGTGCATTTAGAAATCAGGCCGTTAGGAATCATGCCTTAACCATTCTGTATCTCTATGTGCATATTAGACACCCTGCTCTAAGGTCTCGTTTAAAACGCCTAGTTAAGCTACTGATGCATGAAAAAGACATAAGACAGTCTCTTATTTGATCATCTTGTTTTAAATAAACTGGTAATAATCCCTGTATTTTATAACAATTAGAACAACATGCTCTTAAGTAAAAACAACTTCTGAATTATTAATAATTCTGGTAACTACTGTGCATTATCCTACGCCTTGGCAAGCCTTAGGTAATAAACTTTTATAAAACTGGAAAATTTGTATCTTTTACGTTTACTACTTAATGGCTAGCAGGCATAAAATCAGTAGGCAAACTGATTAGGGCCCTTGCTTCTGAGTTTATAAAACAAAGTTGCATATCTTCTGTGTTGGGATATTCACTTAAACATCATGTCTTAGGTGATATCTAATAA
Source organism: Nicotiana undulata (assembly GCA_005239495.1). Lineage (NCBI taxonomy): Eukaryota > Viridiplantae > Streptophyta > Magnoliopsida > Solanales > Solanaceae > Nicotiana > Nicotiana undulata. The sequence goes on from ML267182.1 coordinate 28,941, forward strand.
AAATGCCTCTTGTTTATGTTTGAGTCGTGCTGTTTATGTGCATTATCTGTGGAGGTAAATCTGAGCCTCTTAATTTCTTATTTCCTGCCTTTATATGCTAAAGTCTTATTTGCTCTTGCCTATCGCTTAATATTTTCTCCTTTTAACCTTAGGGGTGTGTCTAGAACTGCCTATAGGTAGAGGTGCTAACTTCCTCCTGGGTCATTAAGAAGGGACGGGTAACGGCACACATAGAGGTCGTGAAACAAAACTCGCTTAATAACCGCTAAGGGGTGGGGTAAAGGGTAGATATGGATATGATGACCAGTTCGCTAATGCCACGTGTAGCCCATCATTGAGGAGTGATTACCGAGCATTGCATTGATGTGATCCTATAGGATAAATAACTTAATACTCCTTTATTCCTTATATATGTATGCTTAGGCTATAAGTCCTTTTAAACTTGTATACATGTACCTAGACTTTAAATCCTTTAAATCTTATCATACATGTGCTTATACCGCAAGTCTTTCCCAAACCTTTAGTTGTTAACATGTATAATCTTTGATTACCTACTTGCTACTTGTTTGAATTCACAAATTTTGTTTGGACGGGAACCACAGTTGTGGACTTCGAGGGGTGCCTAACACCTTCCACTTAAAGTAATTTCAAGCCCTTACCCAATCTATGGTTATCCAATCTGTGTTATAAATGACCCTTATTAGGTGCCCTAACGCACCTTAATTTGTTAGGTGACGACTCTTTGAAATCCTTATATCCCTTTCCCAAAAGGAAATGAGTTGTCCCAATAATGTCAAAAACCCTGACTGATTTGATAGGAGAGGAAAAAGGGGGTCGCGAAAGCATGGTGACTCCGCTGGGGATTTTAGGCTTTTACCATTTCAAACTGCTTTGTGAATTCTTCTTTACTCTGTTAATATTTTCACCCTTTCCCTTTCCCACTTTTTGTGCAATTCATTGTTTATCTCTTTCAAGTATTTAATCTTTCTCAAAAGCAGAACTGACATGTTTCCTTGTTTCCCTTTCTAACCACTTTAAATTATAATTGCTGTATTTACCGTTTTCTTAACGTGCAAATACTTGAAAAAATGCTTTACTTCTCATTTATTGTTGCATAATCATGTTCAACATCATATTTAACTCGTGCCTATACAAATCATGTAGCAACTCTTGATTAGTGGTTGCGCTCTTCCTATTTTATGTTACCCTTAAATTCGGAAATGCTTATTTGCGGTGAAACCAGTCGATCAGCGGTGCAGTCGATGGTTCCGTGCCTTCCCCCTTGAGTTGTCCGCTCAAGAGTACCAGTCTAAAACCCCATAGAAACCTTACTCTATTGTACTGTGCATGCATCATGGTAAAACCTAGTTGGGTTAACGTGTCGTTCGTACAATAACCCTTTAAGATAGCCTTGTCCGAAGTCCACCGGGGTTTTCATAATCCCAATGGACGCAATCACATTCTGTGCATTTATTCGGAGAACTAAATGTGTTTATGCTAATCATAAATATATAAATAGTCGAGTCTGGCGGGGGTAAGGGTCGAACTATGTTTGTCTTGCAAAAATATGAGGCACGAAGTCCCCGGATTCAGTATGGTTAGCAACATCCCTCCCTTGCTTCTGAACTAGTGGGAGGATCTTCCCTTTAGTGATAAGAAACATGTCAAGAAATACCTGGGCAATTTACCGTCCCTCCTAGACATCCAACCCAACAACATGTTGATTGAGGCTGCCACCTTATTTTGGGATAATGAAGGAGCCGTGTTTTGCTTTGGGAGTATTGAGATGACACCATTGCTAGAAGAAATAGTAGGACTTGGTGGGTTACTTTGGGAGACTCCCGGGGTGTTGGTGCCTGAGAACCGCACATGCAAAGGCTTTCTGAAAATGATGGGTCTAAAGAAGAACGCTGAGTTAGAATGATTGAAACAGTCATACATACCCTTCGAATATTTATATGAAAGATACAGTCACATCAAGTCGTACCGTACCTATCATGATGAAATCGCCATCACTTCTCTGGGTCATATCCACCGTAGGGTATTTGTATTCATTGTCTACTTTCTGTGGTTGATCGTGTTTCCAACAAACAAGGAAAAGATTCACAATAGGCTATCCATGGTAACAAAGACCTTGATGGAACGGATTGACAGGCGAGCCTTCGACATTGTCCCGATGATCATATCGGACATTTACAAAGCCTTGGAATGCTATCAAAAAGGAGCTAAGCATTTCGAGGGTTGTTGATACCCAATTTTTTCCTCAAAATTTCAAATTTGGATATAAGCTTTCAAAATCACTCTTCGCAATATTGAGTATTTTTCCTAATTTTTCCATACTTTATCTAAATTGTTTCCCTATTCATTCAATATTGTATATTTTTATAATTTATAAATTGTGCTCTAAAATTAATTTCAAAATACTTTCCAGTTCTATATGTTATTTATAATCACTTGTTATTTATTAAAATCCGATTATTGCATAAATTGGCCAATTGTGTCCTATTTAGTTTTAATTACAATCATTTTGCAATTATGGCCTAAGTAGTCATTTTATACCTTTAAAAATCCGAACTCATGTCTTTTATATTTTAATATTGTCTAATTACTGTAATTATACTTATTTTTAACTTAATTTCTTTTTATACAATCATTAGCTATTTTAATTAATTAAGTATCCTATTAAATTGGGTATTTCACAACTAGCCTCTTCCTATTTAACATTTAGCCACATTTGGCTAACCCAATTACCCAACCCACTAACCCAATTAAAAAACCCAAAACCCAATTAAATACCCAAACCCAAACCCCATTATACCCGGCCCAATCCCCATTCAATCTGAGTTGTTGATCAAACGAGATCAACGACCCAGATTATTGATTACCATAATTAATCTACCCAAAACCCCTCCCCGTCTCTCATTTCCCATCTCACTCTCTCTCTCTCTCTTCTCGACCCCTCCGCTCCCAGTTCTCTCTAGAGCCTTCTTGTTCTTCATCTCCTACGATGGCCTTCATCTCCGGCCACTCCTAGGCTCATCCCCTCAACTACCGGCCACCATGAAGTCGTCTCTCCTAGTACTTCTTCTATAAGGCCCTGTGAAGCTTCCTCCATGCCAGAGCGGCCATGGAAGCTCCTGCCTGAGTGTTTTCTGGCCTTCTCCGGCAAGATTCAACTTGGGATGCTCCGGCTACCACCATCCCCAAGTTTCACAGCAGGTTTTATCACCATCTCCGGTAAGGTATCTCTGAAACCCTAACTCTGACGCTTCAATTTCCTTTAAGATCTGTAACAAATCTGGGTATATTACGATTTCCTTGTCATCTTCCTTAAAGATTTTTCGACTTTTATTAAACGACTCTTCATTTTTAAATTAGGGTTTCTCGACCTCTTTTCAAAACGGCTTCTCCTTTTCTGATTTTAGCAGTATTCTATGATATTTCCATGTTTAAGCGTTTATTTGAATGTTTCTCTTTAATTCATTTTGAAACCCCTAAGTTTTTCGGCTCTAATCGTTGAGTCTGAGTCTATCTTGTGATAATGTGTTCACTTAACTTGTTTGTGTGCTTGTTTCTTATGAATATTCTTAGTTCATGGGGTTTTATCCCCATCCTGTTCATTAGGGCTTTGGTTCTTTGCTTCTCCTGACCATATTATGTTTGATCTGTTAAATCTCTTTAATCTTTCATCATGCTCTAGTTTGAATCCTTGATTTATAGGGCTCTTTGCCTTATTGTACCTGTTAGGGTTCCCGTGTGGATCCTTTTACCTATTATGGGTGTGCAATATGTTTTTAATTTCCTTTAATTAACGTTCTTCTTGTTTGAATCCCTAATTTCCTGTAATTTGTACCTCTCACCAATCATGTGTGTTGATTTCCTTACTGATTTCAACTCTCAAAATATTTTGTTTCCTTAATTGGGGTCGACTATGTTACCAGCTGACTCCTAATCTCTTTCCTTATTGGAATTGGTTGAACCTAGCCTTAATTGTCTATTCTATGCATACTAACCTTGAATTTTTCCTTAATAGTGCGGTACTGATTTTATTGCCTTATGTGTCATATATATTACCGTTTGAATTTGAATCTCTTAACTTAAGGACCTACTGATTGATACGAGTTCCTTAATTATCATGATACTTTGATCCTTTCTTTCTTTAATTCTGTACAGTCTTCTATTTACCTTATATGCTCTAGGTTTTTTACCATTTTGGAATTCGAATCCCATAATTCAAGGGAACCAAGTACCTTCTCACAACTGATTTGATTATGTCTGCTATTTTAACCATATTTTATGGTTCTTACCTTATGTGATCATCTGTTTTCAACTATATATACTCTTACTCTTGCATTAAACAAGATAAGTCGAACATTGCTCAATTTTCTATATACTACTCTCTTGTGTTCTGCTTCTCTTGGCTCTCTCTCTTGTCTCTATTGTTACCCTTTGCTGCTTACTATTAGCCGGCTGCTAAGCCAAGGTTAATATTGTGCTATTGGCTATTCTCTTCTGCTGCTCTTTACTTGCATCACTAGTATGTCCTAGTTAATATTATTGTACTCTAAACAACATGCTTCAATTTTGTTTAAGGTTCTTACTGTTTCTTTTGTGCTTCTATTTGTGGTTTTATTGCTTACCCGGCAACTAGCATGCCTAAATCCTCTATATGATCTCTCTTCTTCTTCTAGCTTAACACAAACTCCTACTTTATTCCCTGTGGTTCATTAGGGCCTATGGGATCATTTGACTATGTGGTTACTGTCTCTTCTCTCTTTGCATGTCTAGCATATTTGTGTGCCTTCTTTTTTTCATCTGTCTAGCCTCTCTTCTGTGATTCCTTTAGTAGTTGTATAATGTTTGTTATTTCCATGAGGGTATCACTAATATGTGATGAACTTGTAACTAAAATTAATTTTCTACTGCCACCTTCACTTTTCCCCACCCATGTCCTTGCTTGTGATTGTTTTATGACTAGTTGTTGTTGCTTCCTTTATTCCAAACCAATCTCATGTTATCCTCTAATCCATGTGGTGAACCTGTAATTTTTTTAAACTGATTATACACTGCCCTATTGCTTATCCCCTGAATCCCTTTTCTGTTTGTGTTTGTTTGCTTGGAACTCCAATGAGTTGTGATTAGTGTCGTTACTCCATATTTCAAACTTATTTCTTCAATTAGCCTATAAGTGATTTCAAAAGTCCCTTTCTTAACCTCTTTTAGCACTTCACACGATTCCTAGACCTTTAGGTTCCACCCCCCTCAGTGTGTGCATCGCTTAGGGACCATGAGTTCCCTCTGAACCTTGAAACACTGAGGTAAGGGTACTCTACACTGCACTAGTTTAACCATGGGCATTTGTTGGGTGCTGGTATTGTCCAGGGCCCTCACTAAGGCCTTTGGGAGCTTTGCTGCACCCAGGTTGATGTAAGGCTGTGAAATTGAGAGGGGTGAGTCTGAAAGATTGGGCCTGATTGAAGGCTCCCTATAGAATAACTTCTTATTTTTCCTTTTCTTTCATTATTGTAATTCATTCATTATGGTCTGTTAATAATTTGTAAACGAATGATTGGGGCTGGATAGTGAATATGGGGGTTATGCATACCTAGCTTAGGTAATGGGTAGAAAACATGCTTATAGGACCTTACTTACTTATTTGTGCATTAGATAACATGCATAGGACATGCATTTCACATATTAGAAATCCTGTTTTAGGACTTTCACCTTCAACATGTTACTATATTCATTTCATGATTCTGATCATTTAAGAAACAAGCAACATCAACTGTCATGAAGTCATTGCTGGATTTTCATCTTAGAAACCATGTTCTTAAGAATTCCTACGTGCATTAGATATCCTGCTGCTTAAGATCTTTCACTCGTTATAGTTGCAATTGTTAAAATGTCTAACTAGCCTGCTTAATCTAATAATCCCGTAAAATATGGTAAATTTGTTTGTAACATTTTCTGCAAGTATATATCCCTTAAAAACAGACTTAAATATACATGTTCACCATTTGACATAATTAGGCAATATAGGCGACGCCTAGGCAAACTTTAGGCCTAATACGTATTGAGATCAAATTAACTGGGTTTAGAATAGATCAGTCCCTTTAAACCCTTTTGTTTCTTGATGCTTGCCTTCTTATTTTACCTCATTGAAGTCATTTTGCTCTTACTCTATTTCTAAAAATCAGTCTTCAAATTGTATATTTTCCTCCTCTAGGGCTCACTGATTTTGTACTATTATGTCTAAACTACCGGGTTTTCAAAATGCCTCATTTTCGTGCCATTTCGACTCCTTATTTGTATGCCTTGCAAGTCACTACATTTTGGTACCATTTTACTACTCTTTTACTATATTTCTCTGAAAACGTTGTTACTTTGTGTTGAGCCACTGTATTTATTTACTTATCTTTAAAAAATCATTTCAAACCCATGCTTTAATATCCTTCATCTATGTTTACTAAAGTTTTAATCACTGCCTACTTCTAAGTTTGTTGTTGCCTTTAGCAACTGTATCCCAGTCACTTATCACTACTTTACTCCCAAAATGGACTCAAATGATTTTCTGCTATGTTTTCTTGAAAGCTTTAAAACACTGCACGTTTAAGTTCTTACCATTATCTCTAACTGCGATATTTCTGCAAATCAATTATTTTTGAATCATTCAATCTCAATCAAAACCTCTGCCCTCATTAAGTTTTCTTTTTCAAATTAGATTCTCTTGATTTACTATTTTTACTACAAAACTCCTGTTTTGAACTCCTATCATTGAGACTTTAAGTGTGTCTGAGACGTGCCAATTATATGTCTACCTGTGGAGGTATCTATGAGCCTTTATTTGTCCCTATGTGTTCCTTCATATGTGAAGTCCTACTTGTTATGCATGTCGCCTAGTATTTTACCCTTTAAGCCTAGGGGTCCAACCTAGCACTCACCTTGTAGGATTAGTAGTCCTAAACACCCTCCAGGACTCATAGGATGGGACGGGTAGTGGCACACAATAAGCTTTCGTGACGAACACATGCGCTTTAAATGACCTTACGGGGTGGGAAGGATAGAATACAGATATGATGACCGGTGCGCTAATACCACGTGTAGCCGCCTCCTCGAGGTGTGACATACCGGGTATTGCATTGAAGTGATCCGTATTACTTTAAACTTTGGACAATTATTTTCAAATGTTTATGATATTCCAAAACCTTTAAAGATTTTCATATTTGTTTAAAATCCCCTCTTATGTGAACCTTATTTGTTACTTGCTCACCGTCCAAATTCAAAAAACTTATTGGCTGGGACCCACAATTGTGGATATCGAGGGGTGCCAAATACCTTCCCCTTGGGATAGTTTCAAGCCCTTACCCAATCTCTGGTAACGCAAACTAGTTCTTGAGTTATCAACTCTATGTGCCCTAACGCACCATAAAAATCGTTAGGTGGCGACTATTCTTTAAACCTCTTCCTTTAAGGAGTTGTCCAGAATGTCATAAACCCGATCTCTCCGTACCTAACCCGTGCGATAGAAAAAGGGGGTGCGACAGCATGGCGACTCTGCTGGGGACCTTTCCCTAGGCTCATACCATTACAGTTTGCTTTGTGAATTTTGACCTTTAATTTTCATTTAAATGCTTACACCATTTCCTATTCCCCGTTATATGCCGTTAACTGTTTACTTTTTACAAATATTTATTTCACCTGAACGTAACTGACATATCTTCATGTTTTCTTTGTAACCGCTTTCCATTATAACTGTTGTATTTCCTTTCTTTACCGTTTTCCTCAAACGTGAAAATACATGCCTATCTGTTTTAGTGCTTATTATTGCATATCATGCTCCGCATTCATATTTTACTCGTGATAAACAAATCCTATAGCAACGCTTACAATGAGTGGTTGCGCTATTCCAATATTATTACCCCCTAAATTCAGAAAGGCGTATTTGTGGTAAAACTAGTCGATCAGCGGTGCAGTCGACAGTTCCGTGCCTTCCCCCTTGAGTTGTCCGCTCAAGGGTACCAGTCTAAAACTCCAATAGAAACCTTACTCTATTGTATGTTGCATGCATCATGGTCAAACCTAGCCGGGCTAACGTGTTGTCCGCACAATAGCCTTTAAGATAGCCTTTTCCAAAGTCCATTGGGTTTCCCTGGAACCCAAACGGACACCTTCACGTTTTGTGCATTTATTTGGAGAACTAAATTCTCTTTGCTAATTATGGATGTTAAATAGTCGAGTCTGGCGGGGGTAAGGGCCTAACCTTATTTGTTCGCAGGAAACGAGGCACGAAGTTCCCAAACTCAGCATGATCTAAAATATGACAAGAGAGCCAAGCTTGGAGAAGGTCCTCTGGGACCCAATTAGATAGGATTTTCTTTTCCGCTTTACCAATGTAATAAGGCCGATGACCATTAGTGATTTTATTTCCTGTATTGTCTTTGGATTCGTCCATTTTTACATCAATAAAATGAGGCATTTAGCATTCCAAGTTCTCCAAATTAATTTGTCGCTAGGCCTACCTCGGGCATGAAGAGGTTCCCCAACTTAGGATGCGTTTTACATTTTCGCATTACATGTTTAAATTACCGCAATATTCTCTATAATCCTCACTGACTTGTAATGCGTTTTACATTTTGTTTTTGTTTCTTTTTATTATTCCCCTCCCCAAAGGTTGGTTCGTGCACTCTAGCATTATATCTCAAGAGATGGTCTGTCCGAACAACCAGAGCCCGTCGAGCCTCGGGGTAGCAAGGCTAACAAAACAAACATTATTTAAAGCATTTCCTTCCTTTTCGCATTTTTAATTTCTGCAATAAAGAGCTCTTATGTTCAAACAATTACTCAATTTATCAAAGCGTTTCCAATTTCTTTATAAATCTTACATTGACTTATATTTACTTGCTACTGTTTCCCTCCCCATTACTTTATTTACACAGCATTACTATTACTTATCTTGATGAACCGACGACTGTGACCTGCAACGAGGCAACGCAATAAATGTATTTCGAGTCAGACGAGGATGATATACCTGAGGATATTATTAAAGAAGTTGAGAACTTTGAGAATAGACTTAAGTCTAACTTGGACGAGACTGAGGTCGTCAACCTGGGAAACGCTGAGAACATCAAAGAAACATGCATCATCATTCATCTATCGCCGTCAGAAAATGAGGAATATACGGAATTTCTAAAAGAGTTTGAGGACATACTTGCCTGGTCATATGATGACATGACTGGCCTCAGTCCATCTATTGTGGCCCACAAACTGCCAACCAATCCAACATGCCCACCAGTAAAGAAAAAACTCAGGAAGTTCAAACCAGACATGAGCTTGAAAATCAAAGAAGAGGTCACTAAACAGATCAACACCGGGGTTCTCCGTGTGGTCGAATATCCTACATGGTTAGCTATCATTGTGCCTGTACCGAAGAAAGAAGGGAAGGTCTGAGTCTGCGTCGACTACCGGGATCTTAACCGGGACAGTCTGAAAGACGACTTCCCCCTGCCAAACATACACATCTTAATTGACAACTGTGCCAAGCACGAGCTGCAGTCCTTTGTAGATTGTTTTGCTGGTTATCATCAGATTTGGATGGACGAGGAAGACGCTGAGAAAGAAGCATTCATTACGCAATGGGGAGTGTATTGTTACAAAATGATGCCATTCGGTCTGACGAATGCAGGGGCCACTTACATGAGAGCCATGACTACTATATTCCATGATATGATTCACAAGGAGATCAAAGTATATGTGGACGACGTCATCATCAAATCAAAGAAAGTTGCTGATCACATGGAAGATTTGAGAAAGTTCTTCAACGGGTTAAGGAAATACAATCTGAAACTTAACCCTGCAAAGTGTGCGTTCGGGGTTCCTGCTAGCAAGCTGCTAGGATTCATTGTCAGTCGTCGAGGAATAGAGCTAGATCCATCAAAGGTCAAAGCCATTCTAGAATTTCCACCGCCAAAGAACAAAAAGGATGTTATGAGCTTTCTAGGAAAGCTCAATTATATCAATCGGTTCATAGCCCAGTCTACCGTCATTTGTGAACCAATCTTCAAAATGCTAAGAAAGGATGCTGCCACCAAATGGACTGAGGATTGTCAAAAAGCCTTCGACAAAATCAAGGAGTACCTCTCAACACCATCAGTCTTGGTACCCCCAGAGCCGGGTAAACCCCTATTACTCTACCTGGCTGTATTAGATGGAGCTTTCGGTTGTGTTCTCGGGAAACATGATGAAACATGAAGGAAGGAGCAAGCAATTTACTACCTTAGCAAGAAATTCACTCCGTACGAGGCCCGATATTCTCTATTAGAGCGCACATGTTTTGCTTTGTGTCACGACCCAGAATCCTAATCCGGGTCGTGATGGCGCCCAACGACGGGGTTAGGCAAGCCGAGTCAAATTACACTAAGTGTTACCCTTCCCATCTAATTAAACAAGTCAACATTTACAAGTTTTTAAACAGTTAACATGATGATAGCTTGACATGGAAATAAAGCATATGCATGCCTGTACAACCCAAAACCCAAACTATATATACACCACGCGTGTGTGCCAGGAACTAGTGTCACGAGTGTCATAGGCAACTACTAAATATACAATGACTACAATATATACAGAGTCTCAGTCTGAATGAAATGGACAGAGAATATAACAAAAGAACTCTAGGGTGCTGCTAGGAAGTCGTTGGGAAAGCAGCTCACTGTGAAGTATGACCACGCTATCAATATCTAGCACCAGCCTGATAATCAGACGTACCAGCCTCCGGACCTGTACAGTCAAGTACAGAAAAGAAAAGAAAGTGCAGCATGAGTACATATTAAATAAATATGTACCCAGTGAGTATCCCGCCTAAACTCGAAGAAGTAGTGACGAGAGGTCGACTCGATACTCACTAAGGTCCAACAGTAATAACATATGATAGAATATAATGAAATACAGTAGGCATGTCAGGAAATAAGCAACAAATACATCTCAAGAGCAGAAATACAAACAACTACTGAACTAAACAATAAGGGACTTTCAAGGGTAAGACCACCGAACGATACAATAATCACAAATTCTTAGATCCGTCGTGGCGTACGGCCCGCTCCCATAAGGTACCTTCTAAATTTGCCGTGGCGTACGGCCCGCTCCCATATTCATTTCAATTTCATTTCAACACTGTCGTGGCGTACGACCCGATCCCATATTCATTTCAATTTCCTTTCAACACTGTCGTGGCGTACGGCCCGATCCCATATTCATTTCAATTTCATTTTCACACTATTGTGGCGTACGGCCCGATCCCATATATTTCATAATTTCTCAACACTGTCGTGGCGTACGGCCCGATCCCATATATTTCACAATTTCTTTTCAACTCTGTCGTGGTGTACGGCCCGATCCCAATATCTTACAATACTTATTTTCCATAACAAATTCCTTACCATTCAACAATTTTCCATAAGGCCTCAGAGGAACAACACTATACAAAACAGAATCTCATAGTACATATGCGTCACAATAAATCATATAAAGCATTAAAAGGAAAACATATCAGGCATTACGAGGAAAGCATATAAGGCATTACGAGAAAGCATACAAGGCATGATGTGGGCCTAACTACCCGGACATAACAATAATAGCCGCTACGTACGGACTCTCGTCACTTGGCGCGTACGTAGCCCCCAAACAATTTACACATAGCATATACATCACCTATGGGGACAATTCCCTCTTACAAGGTTAGAAAGGAGACTCACCTCGTGTCGAATCTACCCCTCGGACCACAATTGCGCCCGAAACTCCGAACTCTACACCCGAGGACTCGCAACTAGCCAAAAGGTATACAATAATATCAATGCATGCACAATGCGGGAAATTATCCTAGTTATTCAATAAAATCGCTATTCTTGAAGAATTCCCAAATTCCAACCCCGGTCCCGCATGTTCAAATTCCGAAAATTCTCGAAGGGATCACTCACCCATAGCCTAAGGATCATTAAGGTGTGATTTCTACTTGAATTCATGGCCTAAAATGGAAAATCACAAAATCCTCAAGAACCCTAAAATTACCACCTAATTCTTTGATTTTAGATAATTTAGTAGTGAATTTAACTAGGGATTAATGTTTGAAACTAGTAAAACTATGGAATTTACTTACCTCAATAGCAGTGGTGGAAGGTCCCTTGAAGAGCTCTCTAAAAACTTGAGGAGGAAGATGAAAATGGAGGAAAAATGCTAAGTCCCGTATTTTATAAAACTGTCCAGGGATTCCTTAACTGCGATCGCGACAAGGGCCCTGCGATCGCGAAGGACAACTAGCTAGACCTCTGCGATCGCGGCAGAGGTCCTGCGATCGTGAAGACCAACTAGCCGGACCTCTGCGATCGCGCAAAACAAACTCACCCAGCCTAGATGTGACTCAATGCGATCGCAAGAAAAGGCTGTGATCGCGAAGGTGTGGAACCTAGACCTCTGCGATCACAAAGGGGAAGTTGCGATCGTAGAGAACAATCAACAACCCAGCAAAATCCTTCTCCGCGATCGCAACCCACCTTCTGCGATCGCAGAGAAGGAAACCAGATAGCAGAAATTGTTGGTTTTTCTAACTTAGCTCCCGGGGGTCCAAAACTCACCGAGCCCCTCGGGACCCCGTCCAAAAGAACCTGCAAGTCTGTATTCGTGATACAGACTCGCTCGAAATCTCGGAACCAGAAAAAAAACAACGAAACTCAGAATTCAACCCCAAAACCAAATTGAATCAAAACTTAAGAACTTGAAATTCTAGAATTCACTTCAATGCACCGCACCGGTCTATACTAGTCGGAATGATTTCAAATTTTGCAGACAAGTCATGAATGACATAACGGAACTGTCCCCGGTCTCGGAATTTCATTCAGACCTCGGGAACACAAAATCACATTTCAAGCCAAATTTCGAATTTTATGAAAATCCTCAAAACTTCATTAACTCCAATTTTCTCATTTTTATCCGAAACCCATCAATCAAGTCCGTTTCTTAACAAATTTCACAGGTAACATAAATAACACATATTGAACCTGTTCCGGGCTCCGAAACCATAATACGGGCCTGGCAGTACAGGTTTCACATCAAGGTTCATTTTCATAAGCCTTTAATATTTTCATAAAATAATTTTCTTTAAAAATTCATTTCTCGAACTTGGGTCCTCGGAATTCGATACGGGGCACACGTCCAAGTCCCATATTTTCCTACGGACCTTTCGGGACTATCAAATCACGGGTCCGGGTCCGTTTAACAAAAATGTTGACCAAAGTCAACTTTATTCAATTAATTATCTTAAATTCAACTCTTTATCGAGTTTTTTTTTCACATAAAGGCTTCCCGACTACGCGCTCGAGCTGCACACGCACATCGAGGTGAGATTAACGGAGGCTTTCGGGGACTCGCAACACAGTCAAAATTAGATTCACATAAGATGACCCCTTTGGGTCATCACACTTTGACTTGGGTCGCACAGAAGCTGAGGCATTATTTCTGTGCCTACACAACGTACCTCGTATCGAGGATGGATCCGCTCAAGTACATCTTTCAGAAACCTATGCCCACTGGAAAGCTGGCTAAATAGCAGATCCTGTTAAGTGAGTTCGACATCATTTACGTCACTCAGAAGGCAGTCAAGGGACAAGCATTAGCCGATCATCTTGCTGAGAATCCTGTGGACGGAGAATACGAACCCTTGAAAACGTATATCCCCGATGAGGAAGTATCATTCGTAGGAGAGGACATTGCAGAACCCTACGACGGTTGGAGGATGTTCTTTGATGGGGCCGCGAACTTCAAAGGCGTGGGTATTGGAGGAGTCATAATTTCAGAAACTAGTCAGCATTACCCGGTATCCACCAAACTCAGGTTCCCTTGCACCAACAACATGGCTGAATATGAGGCTTGCATCCTTGGGCTCAACTTGGCCATTGACATGAATGTTCAAGAATTATTAGTGATCGGTGATTCTAATTTATTGATACACCAAGTCCAAGGGGAATGGGCGACCAAGAATTCCAAGATACTGCCATACCTACATCGTGTGCAGGAATTGAGAAGGAGGTTCACGAGGATTGAATTCTGGCACGTTCCTAGAATCCAGAATGAGTTCGCCGACGCATTGGCCACCTAGTCATCTATGATCCAGCATCCAGATAAGAACTTCAGTGATCCCATCCCGGTGGGGATTCACACTCAGTCGGTTTACTGTGCCCACGTTGAAGAAGAAGCAGATGGAAAACCTTGATTTCATGATATGAAGGAGTACTTGGCAGAGGGAGAGTACCCAAAACTTGCAAACGCTACTCAGAAACGCACTCTTCGAAGGTTATCAAATAATTTCTTTCAAAGCGGAGGAATCCTGTACAGGAAGACTCCCGACCTGGGTTTGCTAAGATGTGTCAAAGAAAAGGAAGCAACGAAGTTGTTGGACGAAATACATGCGGGTACATGCGGTCCTCATATGAACGGGTTTGTTCTAGCAAAGAAGATACTTCGGGTTGGTTATTTCTGGATGACCATGGAAGCAGATTGCATCCAGTATGTCCGCAAAAGCCATCGATGTCAAATACATGGGGATATGATAAAGGTACCTCCCAGCGAGTTTAATGCAACAAGCTCACCCTGGTCGTTCGCCGCTTGGGGCATGGATGTTATTGGACCAATCGAGCCCGCCGCCTCCAACGGACACAAGTTCATTCTGGTTGCCATTGATTATTTCACCAAATGGGTCAAAGCAGCATCTTACAAAGCAGTTACTAAGAAAGTAGTAGCCGACTTTGTTCGCGACCGCATTGTTTGTCGGTTTGGAGTTACAGAGTCAATCATCACCGATAATGGTTCCAATCTCAACAGTGATTTGATTAGAGTAATGTGTGAAACCTTCAAGATCAAGCACAAGAACTCCACAGCATACAGACCTCAAATGAACGGAGCCGTTGAGGTTGCCAACAAGAACATCAAGAAGATACTGAGAAAGATGATAGAGAAGCACAAATAGTGGCATGAGAAGCTGTCATTCGCCTTACTGGGATACCGCACCACGGTTCGCACATCAACTAGGGAAACTCCATACATGTTGGTATACATTACAGAAGCCGTCATTCCTGCTGAAATTGAAATTCCATCTCTGAAAATCATACAAGAAGCCAAGCTCAGCGACGTCGAATGGGTAAAAAGCCGCTATGAGCAATTGGCCCTCATAGACGGAAAGAGAATGAACACGGTTTGACATGGTCAGCTATATTAGAATAGAATGACCCGAGCCTTCAACAAGAAAGTCAAACCAAGACGATTCACACTGGGGCAACTGGTGTTAAAGAAAATCTTTCCTCATCAAGACGAAGCCAAAGGGAAATTCTCTCCCAATTGGCAAGGCCCATACATGGTTCATCGAGTTCGAACACGAGGAGCACTCATACTGGCAGAAATGGATGGAGAAATTTGGCCTAAACCAATCAATTCAGACGCAGTCAAGCGCTATTATGTGTAATCATTATGCTGTTATCAATGTTATAAGCTGAACTACGCCCGACCTGATTCCCATGTAAGAGGGGATACGTAGGCAACCCTATAGGTTTGGTCATACTTTAATAAATTTTTCATTTCCCCCACGAATGGAAAATGGGGCAGAATTTTGAGGAGGGACCTCAAAATTACGAATCAAGTTCAGCCAAGAACCGCACCAGTAACAGCCAGAAGCCTTCACCCATTAAAATGGGGCAAATTTTTTAGTAGGACCCTCAAATCTCCGCAGCAAGAGAGGTTGTAATGTCTTGAACGGCGTCATGGTCGTCGGTTCATCCAAAGAAAACTATTCTTCTCTATATGTTATATCATATTTTATAAAACCACGCATATTTATTTCTCAAAAAATAGTTTGTTTAGCAACGCTACCCCTGTGGTACGACCGAAGTCATCATCATCAAGCAGATAGGCCGATCCGAGCCAGCAGGGATACAAACTAACCCTTTCCTCTACAGAACTCACGATTTTTCTTTGGATGCAGGCTATCCTTACTTCGAATGGAACATGTGCCTTGGGTGGCAAGACTGCAACCTCAAATGGTGCGGGTGCATTTGTCGGAGACACGAATTCAACCTCAATTGGTACTGGTGTCTTTGCGGGTGGCGCTGCTTCAAACTCAAGAGGTTTGGACATATTTACCTCAGCATCCTTAGACGGTTGGACTTGGACTATGATTGGATTGAGAGTAACTGCCGGTTTCTTTGGGTTATCTCCTTCTGCGATCAACCCGATCGATCCCTCGGGAGGCATTCTCAGGCTGGGAGAACATGTCAGGAATGTAATTCATTCGCTTTGGGTGGTGGAAAGCGATGTGTTCGTTCCATGCCCTTCGCTGAAACCGTTGTCGATACTGGCCCTTTTGTAGATGTTCTAAGAGCCAAAGCTGAAGTAATAAGTTGCAACCCTCGAAGTGTTTCGCTCCTCTTTGACACTTCTCTAAGGCTCAGTATATGTCTGAAATAATCACGGGCACAATGCTGAATGTCTATCCACCAAGCCCCTCCATTAGGGTCTTAGTTACCATGGCCAACCTAGTATGGAATCTTTCTTTCTTCATTGGAAACACGATTAGACCCAGGAAGAAAAACATGAAGACGAATACCCTGCAGTGGATGTGTCCCAAGGATGTGATGGTAAACTCATCATGGTAGGTACGGTATGATTTTGTAGTGACCGTACCTTTCATACAGGTAGTCAAAAGGGATGTATGATTCTTGTAGGCATACCAATTCTGCATTCTTCTTCAAGCCCATCATTTTAAGGAAACCCTTGCCCGTACGATTCTCAGGCATCAGCAAACCCGGGGTTTCCTAATCTAGACCGGCCATTCCTCCTATCTCCTCTAGCAAAGTTGTCATTTCGAGGTCCCCAAAGCGAAACACGACCCTTTCACAATCCCAGAATAAGGTAGAAGCCTCTATCATTATGTTGTTAGGTTGGATCTCCAGGAGGGATGGTAGATTACCCAGATATTTTCTAACGAGGGTTTTGTCACTAGAATGTAAGTCATCCCACCAGTTTAGCAATTTTGGGTGGATGTTGGTGACCATGCCGAATCTGGGGACTTCGTGCCTCATATTTTGCAAGGCAAACAAGGTTAGGCCCTTACCCCCACCAGACTCGACTATTTAACATCAACAATTATCATGCAGCATTTAAATCTCCAAATAAATGCACAGAACGTGATGATGTCCATTTGGGTTTGTGGAAACCCAGTGGACTTTTGGACAAAGCTATCTTAAAGACTATTGTGCGGACAACACGTTAGCCAACCTAGGTTTGACCATGATGCATGCAGCAGTATAATGGAGTAAGGTTTCTATGGGGTTTTAGACTGGTACCCTTGAGCAGACAAACCAAGGGGGAAAGGCACGAAACCATCGACTGCACCGCCGATCAACTAGTTTTACCGCAAATAAGCCTTTCCGAATTTAGGGGTAATGATATAGGAAGGGCGCAACCACTCATCAAGCGTTTCTATAGTATTCTGTTTGGCACGAGTGGAATATGATGTTGGATCATGAATAATGCAATAAAGTAAACACGTAGCCACTTATTTGCACGTTTTATGAAAGCAGTAAATACAACAGTAATTAAACGCTTAAAGGAGTTAAGCAAATAATGGCACATAGGGGAAGTACAAATTCACAAAAATGATTTGAAATGGTAAAAGCCTAAGTATATCCCCAGCAGAGTCGCCATGTTGGCGCGCCCCTTTTTTCTCCCCCAGGCACTCCTTTCGGGGCCCGGTTCTAAAAGGGTTTATGACATTGGGTTGAGACAACTCGTTCCTTTTGGGAAAGGGGGTTTGCATTTTGAAGAGTCGCCACCTAACGATTTTAAGGTGTGTTAGATCACCTATGGGGTTCATTTATAACTACGTTTGATAACCAGAGACAGGGTAAGGGCTTGAAATTATCCTAAGGGGAATGTGTTAGGCACCCCTTAGGATCCACAAGTGTGGTTCCCGGCCAAACAGCTTTTGTGAATTTGTACAATTAGCAAATAAACAAGTATGGCTCAAATAATAGGGGATTTAAGTCTAAGTACACGGATATTTGAAAATAGTTAATGGAAAGCTAGATTTTGAAAACAATTACAATCTAAGCATGTTTATGAAAGTAAAAGGGGTATCCTAGGTTTGTTTATAATATGGATCACATCAATTCAATACCCGGTATGACACTCCTCAAAGAGGGGCTACACGTGGTATTAGCGCACCGGTCATCATATCCATATTTACCCTTTCCCACCCCCGTGATGATAATTAAAGCGAGTGTTGGTCTCGACGACGAAAGCCCAAAACATTGCAATACCCCCACAAGACGCATGCTTCTCAAGGATACACTCTCGAATTCATTGCACATGCCAACGCTTACTACTACCATCATTGCAAACGATACTTCATTCACAACAGTCGTATCATCGCACTTTATCATCAGCTAAGAACTCTTACTATCACTTTATTTTCTGCATTGCATGAGGCTACCTTTCTGCCTCTCGAAACTAATCTCTATCTCCATCCGCATTCGCATTTGCATAAGGGTACTTTCTGCCTTCCGAGACTAAGCATTGTCTCTCTACATTTTTCTCACATTGCATAAGGCTAACTTTCTGCCTTCCGAGACTAACCATTGTCTCTCTGCATTTTTCTCACATTGCATAAGGCTAACTTTTTGCCTTCTTAGACTAAGCTCCGTCTCCATCTTGCATGAGGTTAAGCTCTACCTCCATCTGCATTCGCATCTACATAAGGCTATCAATCTGCCTTCCGAGGTTAAGCCCTACCTCCATCTGCATTCACATTGTATAAGGCTAACTTTCTGCCTTCCGAGACTAAGCATTATCTCTCTGCATTTTTCTCACATTGCATAAGGCTAACTTCTGCCTTCCGAGGTTAAGCTCTACATCCATCTGCATTTATTTCTTACATAAGTCTATTATTCCGCCTTCCGAGGTTCCACGCTACCTCTCTCCGCATCTTATTACACTACACTGAGCTCCTTTCTACCTTTCAAAGCAGTCACCTTTCATTACGATATTTATTTACGCTTTCTTTCGGGCTAAACTCTGCCCTCTTTCTTTTCGCAAATCACAAGACTAAGCTCTGTCTTGTCAACATCATACTACTGCATTCTTCATGGGCTGAAATATCGCCAACTTGTCCAAAGGCGTCATCGTTCAGAGACACCATCCTCATGGCCTGAGAACATCATTTCATAGCCTGTGGATCTCTCATATTCAACTTGCATATCATTATTAAAAGGCATCATGGTTCGGAGGCACCATCCTCATAGCCCGAGAACATCATTTCATAGCTTGCGAATCCCGCGCCAAGCGACTCATGGCCCAGGACATCATGGTCTAAGGACATCATCTTAATGGTCCAAAGACATCATTCATAGTCCAACGGGAACTTGCATCATGTTTATATTATGCACAATATACGTTTGTTCTCTATTTGCAGGTAACTCGGCCGGAACAGCCAATCAGGCAGGAGCGAACCGCTCCAGCTCTCCAATACAACCCCATAAGACCTTCATACTTTTACCTTACCATACAACTTGCGTCCGTTCTTGTGAAACATCACCGGTATATTTCGCTGATGATTTCGGAACTACATACGGCCTGATTCCTATAAAACCAGGGATATGTAGGAAACTCAGAAACCAGGGTGCGGCCAAATCCTATCCCACAGTTTCATCTCGGTCAAAATTGGCCATCATATCTTTACCCGACAACTCTTTCATCCTTCCCAGGTAAAGAGAGGCAGCTGTTGATACCCAATTTTTTCCTCAAATTTTTTTCAAATTTGGATATAAGCTTTCAAAATCACTCTTCGCAATATTGAGTATTTTTCCTAATTTTTCCATATTTTCTCTAAATTGTTTCCCTATTCATTCAATATTGTATATTTTTATAATTTATAAATTATGCTCTAAAATTAATTTCAAAATACTTTCCAGTTTTGTATGTCATTTATAATAACTTGTTATTTATTAAAATCCGATTATTGCATAAATTGGCCTATTGTGTCCTATTTAGTTTTAATTACAATTATTTTGCAATTATGGCCTGATTAGTCATTTTATACCTTTAAAAATCCGAACTCATGTCTTTTATATTTTAATATTGTCTAATTACTGTAATTATACTTATTTTTAACTTAATTTCTTTTTATACAATCATTAGCTATTTTAATTAATTAAGTATCCTATTAAATTGAATATTTCACAACTAGCCTCTTCCTATTTAACATTTAGCCACATTTGGCTAGCCCAATTACCCAACCCACTAACCCAATTAAAAAACCCAAAACCCAATTAAATACCCAAACCCAAACCCCATTATACCCGGCCCAGTCCCCATTCAATCTGAGTCGTTGATCAAACAAGATCAACGGCCCAGATTATTGATTACCATAATTAATCTACCCAAAACCCCTCCCCGTCTCTAATTTCCCATCTCACTCTCTATCTCTTCTCGACCCCTCCTCTCCCAGTTCTCTCTAGATCCTTTTGGTTCTTCATCTCCTACGATGGCCTTCATCTCCGGCCACTCCCAGGCTCATCCCCTCAACCACCGGCAACCATGAAGCTGTCTCTCCTGGTACTTCATCTATAAGGCCCTGTGAAGCTTCCTCCATGCCAGAGCGGCCATGGAAGCTCCTTCCTGAGTGTTTTCCGGCCTTCTCCGGCAAGGTTCCACTTGGGATGCTCCGGTTACCACCATCCCCAAGTTTCACAGCAGGTTTTATCACCTTCTCCGGTATCTCTGAAACCCTAACTCTGACGCTTCGATTTTCTTTAAGATCTGTAACAAATCTGGGTATATTCCGATTTTCTTGTCATCTTCCTTAAAGATTTTTCGACTTTTATTAAACGACTCTTCATTTTTAAATTAGGGTTTCTCGACCTCTTTTCAAAATGGCTTTTCATTTTCTGATTTTAGCAGTATTCTATGATTTTTCCATGTTTAAGCGTTTATTTGAATGTTTCTCTTTATTTCATGTTGAAACCCCTAAGATTTTCGGCTCTAATCGTTGAGTCTGAGTCTAGCTTGTGATAATGTGTTCGCTTAACTTGTTTGTGTGCTTGTGTCTTATGAATACTCTGAGTTCATGTGATTTTATCCCCATCCTGTTCATTAGGGCTTTGGTTTTTTGCTTCTCCTGATCATATTATGTTTGATCTGTTAAATCTTTTTAATCTTTCAGCATGCTCTAGTTTGAATCCTTGATTTTATAGGGCTCTTTGCCTTATTGTACCTATTAGGGTTCCCGAGTGGATCCTTTTGCCTATTATGGGTGTGCAATCTGTTTTTAATATCCTTTAATTAACGTTCTTCTTGTTTGAATCCCTAATTTCCAATAATTTGTACATGTCACCAATCTTGTGTGTTGATTTCCTTACTGTTTTCAACTCTCAAAATATTTTCTTTCCTTAATTGGGGTCGGCTATGTTACCAGCTGACTCCTCATCGCTTTCCTTATTGGAATTGGTTTAACCTAGCCTTAATTGTCTATTCTATGCATACTAAGCTTGACTTTTTCCTTAATAGTTTGTTACTAATTTTATTGCCTTATGTGTCATATATATTACCGTTTGAATTTGAATCTCTTAACTTAAGGACCTACTGATTGATACGAGTTCCTTAATTATCATGATACTTTGATCCTTTCTTTATTTAATTATGTACAGTCTTCTATTTACCTTATATGCTCTAGGTTCTTTACCATTTTGGAATTTGAATCCCATAATTCAAGGGAACCAAGTACCTTCTCATAACTGATTTGATTATGTCTGCTATTTTAACCATATTTTATGGTTCTTACCTTATGTGATCATCTGTTTTCAACTATATATACTCTTACTCTTGCATTAAACAAGATAAGTCGAACATTGCTCAATTCTCTATATACTACTCTCTTGTGTTCTTCTTCTCTTTGCTCTATCTCTTGTCTCTATTGTTACCCTTTGCTGCTTACTATTAGCCGGCTGCTAAGCCAAGGGTAATACTGTGCTATTGGCTATTCTCTTCTGCTGTTCTTTACTTGCATCACTGGTATGTCCTAGTTAATATTACTGTACTCTAAACAACATGCTTCAATTTTGTTTAAGGTTCTTACTGTTTCTTTTGTGCTTCTATTTGTGGTTTTATTGCTTACCCTGCAACTAACATGCCTAAATCCCCTATATGATCTCTCTTCTTCTTCTAGCTTAACACAAACTCCTACTCTATTCCTTGTGGTTCATTAGGGCCTATGGGATCATTTGACTATGTGGCTACTGTCTCTTCTCTCTTTGCATGTCTAGCATATTTGTGTGCCTTCTTTTTTTCATCTGTCTAGCCTCTCTTCTGTGATTCCGTTAGTAGTTGTATAATGTTTGTTATTTCCATGAGGGTATCCCTAATATGTGATGAACTTGTAACTAAAATTGATTATTTACTGCCACCTTCATTTGTCCCCACCCATGTCCTTGCTTGTGATTGTTTTATGACTAGTTGTTGTTGCCTCCTTTATTCCAAACCAATCTCATGTTATCCTCTAATCCATATGGTGAACCTATAATTTTTTTTAAACTGATTATACATTGCCCTATTGGTTATCCCCTGAATCACTTTTCTGTTTGTATTTGTTTGCTTGGAACTCCAATGAGTTGTGATTAGTGTTGTTACTCCATATTTCAAACTTATTTCTTCTATTAGCCTATAAGTGATTTCAAAATTCCCTTTCTTAACCTCTTTTAGCACTTCACACGATTCCTAGACCTTTAGGTTCAACCCCCCTCAGTGTGTGCATCGCTTAGGGACCATGAGTTCCCTCTGAACCTTGAGACACTGAGTTAAGGGTACTCTACACTGCACTAGTTTAACCATGGGCATTTGCTGGGTGGTGGTATTGGCCAGGTCCCTCACTAAGGCCTTTGGGAGCTTTGCCGCACCCAGGTTGATGTAAGGCTGTGAAATTGAGAGGGGTGAGTCTGGAAGATTGGGCCAGATTGAAGGCTCCCTATAGAATAACTTCTTATTTTTCCTTTTCTTTAATTATTGTAATTCATTCATTATGGTCTGTAATAATTTGTAATGAATGATTGGGGATGGATAGTGAATATGGGGGTTATGCATGCCTAGCTTAGGTAATGGGTAGAAAACATGCTTATATGACCTTACTTACTTATTTGTGCATTAGATAACATGAATAGGACATGCATTTCACATATTAGAAATCCTGTTTTACGACTTTCACCTTCAGCATGTTACTATACTCATTTCATGATTCTGATCAGTTAAGAAACAAGCAACATCAACTGTCATGAAGTTATTGCTGCATTTTCATCTTAGATACCATGTTCTTAAGAATTCCTACATGCATTAGATATCCTGATGCTTAAGATCTTTCACTCGTTTGAGTTGCAATTGTTAAAATGTTTAACTAGCATGCTTAATCTAATTATCCCGTAAAATATGGTTAATTTGTTTGAAATGTTTTCTGCAAGTATATATCCCTTTAAAACAGACTTAAATATGCATGTTCAACTTTTGACATAATTAGGCAATATAGGCGACGCCTAGGAAAACTTTAGGCCTAATACGTATTGAGATCAAATTAACTGGGTTTAGAATAGATCAGTCCCTTTAAATCCTTTTGTTTCCTGATGCTTGCCTTCTTATTTTACCTCATTGAAGTCATTTTGCTCTTACTCTATTTTTAAAAAATAGTCTTCAAATTGTATATTTGCCTCCTCTAGGGCTCACTGATTTTGTACTATTATGTCTAAACTACCAAGTTTTCAAAATGCCTCATTTTCGTGCCATTTCGACTCCTTATTCGTATGCCTTGCAAGTCACTACATTTTGATACCATTTTACTACTCTTTTACTACATTTCTTTGAAAACTAATAGTTGTTACTTTGTGTTGAGCCACTGTATTTATTTACTTACCTTTAAGAAATCATTTCAAACCCATGCTTTAATAACCTTCATCTATGTTTACTAAAGCTTTAATCACTGCCTACTTCTAAGTTTGCTGCTGCCTTTAGCAACTGTATCCCAGTCGCTTATCACTACTTTACTCCCAAAATGGACTCAAATGATTTTCTGCTATGTTTTCTTGAAATCTTTAAGACACTGCATGTTTAAGTTCTTACCATTATCTCTTACTGCGATATTTCTGCAAATCAGTTATTTTCGAATCATTCAATCTCAATCAAAACCTATGCCCTCATTAAGTTTTCATTTTCAAATTAGATTCTCTTGATTTACTATTTTTACTAAAAAACTCATGTATTAAACTCCTATTGAGACTTTAAGTGTGTCTAAGACGTGCCAATTATATGTCTACATGTGGAGGTATCTATGAGCCTTTATTTGTCCCTATGTGTTCCTTCATATGTGAAGTCCTACTTGTTATGCATGTCGCCTAGTATTTTACCCTTTAAGCCTAGGGGTCAACCTAACACTCACCTTGTAAGATTAGTAGTCCTAAACACCCTCCAGGACTCATAGGATGGGACGGGTAGTGGCACGCAATAAGCTTTCGTGACTAACACATGCACTTTAAATGACCTTACGAGGTGGGAAGGGTAGAATACGGATATGATGACCGGTGCGCTAATACAACGTGTAGCCGCCTCCTCGAGGTGTGACATACCGGGTATTGCATTAAAGTGATCCATATTACTTTAAACTTAGGACAATTCTTTTCAAATGTTTATGATATTCCAAAACCTTTAAAGATTTTCATATTTGTTTAAAATCCCCTCTTATGTGAACCTTATTTGTTACTAGCTCACCGTCCAAATTCACAAAACTTATTGGCTGGGACCCACAGTTGTGGATCTCCAGGGGTGCCTAATACCTTCCCCTTGGGATAATTTCAAGCCCTTACCCAATCTCTGGTAACGCAAACTAGTTCATGATTTATCAACTCTAGGTGCCCTAACGCACCATAAAAATCGTTAGGTGGCGACTCTTCCTTAAACCTCTTCCTTTAAGGAGTTCTCAAGAATGTCATAAACCCGATCTCTCCGTACCTAACTTGTGCGATAGAAAAAGGGGGCGCGACAAGGATTGCAATCTGTTGCTGCAACTGTAGCTCTTATAACACCTCCAAAAGGGCCAGTACCGTCAGGAATTTCTGCGAAGGGCATAGAATGATCACATTGCTTTCCATCACCCCAAGCGGAGGACATATATACCCGACAAATTTTCCCAGCCAGAGATTGCCAAGGAGTGGGTAGATTTCTTTGATAATCTCACTTAGGAGCAGGTACAGTGGATGTTCGAGTGGTTTCCAACGGACGAATTCATCATCAGGTTCAGGGATGCACCACACCTAGTGTTGATCAGATTGAGATGTATATATCCTTACGTTACTCTCCGGGTCATGAGACAAGAAGGCAGAAAGAAAGTTGTGCCAAAAGTCAACAAGATGAGCCATTTCCGAGCTGAGTTCTAGGATGATGATGTTCCCTACAAGGGCCAAGCCCAACATATGTGGCACTACAAGATCATAATGGAGAGGAACACAATTGAATCAGACACATACCACGCAGGATGTGCACTTTTTTACCTGGCGTGGTTAGAAGACGACTTGGATGGGTTAGTCAGGTCAGGGATCAGTTGAGGCCACAGAATCATAGACGAGAGTTTCGAGGCTGAGGTCAAGTACAATCGGCTGTGCAAGAGGTTCCACGAGTCTGAGAACGAGCATCGAGAGATACATGAAACCAACAAAAGGTTGACCAAAGAATGGAAAGGCATGGCCGTCCATTCCAACAGGAAGCTGGAGTACTTGGAGTGAGGCATAGTAGAGCTAGAAGGTAAAATCATCAAGAGGGTCGAAGACTGTCAAAAGGCCGAGGGAAATAAATGAGGACATCTGGCCAGAGCGTACCTACTGCTAGGACTGCGTGAGCTAGGGAACTTGTTCGATGGGATCAAGGATGACGAATCTGGGGAAGGTCCTTCTGGGACTAAGTAGGATTGGTTTTCCTTTTGCGTTTATCAATGTAATAAGGCCAATGGCCATTAGTGACTTTTTTTTTGGCTTATTATTTTAGTGTCGTTTAAGATTCATCTATTTATATTAATGAAATGAGGCATTTTGGCATCTAAGTTCTCCAAATCAATTTGTCGCTAGGCCTACCTCGGGCACAACGAGGCTCCCAAATTAGGCCACGCTTTATACTCCTGCAATATGTTCTCATAACCCTCACTGACTTGGCTACCTTTAGTTTTTGATTTTTTTTTCTTTCTTTTGATTATTCCCCTCCCCAAAGGTTGGTTCGTGCATTCTAGCATCATCATCATACCACACAAGATCCAGGGGCCCTCCACCCTCTCCTCCTCCTAGTCCACATAAGGGAAAAAGCAAATGCAAAGGCAAAATGGAAAATTTGAGCAATATCAGAAAGGAAAACACAATGCCAACTAAAAAAATAGAAGCCTCTGACAGTCAAGGTACTCAGGTCCAGAACGATGCTATGTCACAACTCGAGCAAAGGTTGTTGAATCTCCAGGGGGAGATTGAGCATGTCCGAAACTTGGTAAATTTATCCTTCTCACTTAGTGTTCCAGATGTCAATCATCCAAACAGCCAAAATCCCATACCTCCTAAGAACACCCCAAACAAACAAAATCCTCCCACAGCTCATCACCACACAACTCCACCAACAAATCCAACTATTCTGCCACAATGCAACACTTTCCACACTCTGAGAAACACCCCACTGGTTGTCCCTGAACCACAAAACTCCACAAATGACCACCTTTATACCCAGGCGCCATGCCATTATAACAACCCCATCAACGTGGAGACTCTACCTCACTCCACCCAACCCATTTCTTACACACACCGGTAGACTCGGTCTACCACCACAGAATCGCCCACATGAGTGGACACATATATAGGAGAACCCAAGGACTCACGAGGGATATCCAGAAAATGAGCAAATAGTACGGAAACATATGAATACGTGGACCCTGGATCAAATAGTACCGAAGCCTCCCTACCACATACTGAGATAATATTTGTGATTACGGCGTCTGAGGCCACTGCATCTGATCTGGCTGGAATGGCATAAAATCTGGCTGAGGCTCCTGAAGACTGAACTCCCCCAGAGTGAACAAGAACTAACTGACCTCTTCCTGACTTGCCTCCCCCTCTAGGACGACCCCTGCCGACCTGTCCTTCACCTCGAGGTGGCCAGACCGCTGGTGCTAAACTCCTAGGCTGATAACTCTGATGCACTGCCTTGCCCCGATACCTGGGACAATACCTCCACGTATGACCCGGCTCCCCACACCCAAAACAACCTTCTGGTGCTACAGTCCGCTGCCCAAAAGAGGAAGAACCCTGAATAGACGGAGGGCGGTGTAAACCTTCTGGTAAGGCACTGAAATAGGAGCTAGAGGATCTCTGATGACTGGAATAACTGTTGGGTGCACCCTGGGTGGCTGGTGGATGGTAGGAACGCTCTGGCATAGCGCTGAACTGAGGCCTCGCTGAAACACCCCTGGGAGGTAGTGGAGGTGCTGAATATGAAGGCCTACTGAACTCGCCGCCTCCGAACTGACCTCTACCCCTAGCTGGAGCACCCCTGAAGTCACCTGTGAACCTGGCCCTCTTGTCCTACTGACCTGGCTGACCCTGCTCCCTGCTCCTCATACGGTAACCCTCAATCTGTCGAGCTATCTCGACTACAATCTGGTATGGGATACCATCTCTACCTCTCTGGCCATAGAGGCCCTAATACCTGGATGCAAGCCTGCCACAAACCGCCGCACCCTCTCGGNCCCGTAGCTCCTCCCTCTCAGAAGGTGGAATGTATCTGTCTAGAAATAGCTGAGCGAACTGATCCCAAGTGACAGGTGGAGAATCTGCTAACTTGCTGAGAATATATGACTGCCACCACCTGCGAGCTCTGCCCTCTAACTGAAATGTGGTGAAATCCACTCCATGGGACTCCAAAATCCTCATGTTGTGCAGTCTGTCCCTGCACCTATCAATAAAATCCTGAGCATCCTCTCCCCGCTCACCCCCGAAGACTGGAGGGCGAAGTCGGGTCCATCTATCCAACATCTTCTACTAGTCACCCCCTGCAACTGGCCTGGGCTCTGGGGCTGCTACTACGGGCTAAACCCCCTCCCACGGGCGGTGTGCCCGGGGTATGACGTGCTGCTGCTGCCTGACCTGTGGCCTGAGCGGTAGGAGTCTAGACTTCCCCTCCCGCCTGAGAAGTAGCAGGGTCGGCTGGAAATAAACCAGCCTTAGACATAGTGTCCATGAATCTCAGCATACGGCCCATGACCTCCTGGAATCCTAGCCCCGTCATGAAATCCACTGGAGCAGGTGCTACCGGAGGCACCTCATCCTGCTCCTCCAAAATAGGGTCCTCTGGTGGTGCCAGTGGTGTAGCTCTGGGATGCCTTCGTCCCCTACCTCGAGTAGGTGCTCTACCCCTGCCTCTACCCCGACCTCGGGCGGCGGGGGCAGCGGCATTTCTCGGGCCAGAAACATCAAATGCACGCGTCCTCACCATCTGTGAGAGAATAGAAGAATAAGTTTGAGTACATCATAGACTGCATGGCAGGATATGAATAAAGGGAAGTTTCCTAACACCCCATAGCCTCCTGAAGATAAGTACAGACGTCTCCGTACCGATCATCAAGACTCTACTGGGCCTGCCCGTGACTCATGAGACTTACGTGAACCTAGAGCTCTGATACCACGTTGCCACGACCCAGAATCCTAATCCAGGCCGTGATGGCGCCCAACGACGGGGTTAGGCAAGCCAACACAAATTACACTAAGTGTTATCATCCCCAGTTACGCAAATTTCATCTTTTAGCCAATTTTAAACAGATATAAACATAATAATGGCGGGTGATGTGAAATAAAAACTACAAGTGCGGAAAATCAACCAATAGGCATGTCCCATAACATATGTACAGCCAACAACCCAAAATATTAACTACGTGTGTGCCAGGAACTAGTGTCACGAGTGTCATGGGCAACTACTGAATATACAATGACTGCAATATATACAGAGTCTCAGTCTGAATGAAATGGACAGAGAATATAACAAAAGAACTCCAGGGTGCTGCTAGGAAGTCGCCATGAAAGAAGCTTATCGTGAAGTATGACCATGCTATCAGTATCTAGCACCGGTCTGATGATCAGACGCACCAGCCTCCGGACCTGTACATTCAAGTACACAAAAGAAAAGAAAGTGCAGCATGAGTACATATTAAATAAATATGTACCCAGTGAGTATCCCGCCTAAACTCGAAGAAGTAGTGACGAGAGGTCGACTCGATACTCACTAAGGTCCAACAGTAATAACATATGGTAGAATACAATGAAATACAGTAGGCATGTCAGGGAGATAAGCAACAAATATATATATCAAGAGCAGAAATCCAAACAATTGCTGAACTAAACAATAAAGCACTTTCAAGGGTAAGACCCCCGAACGAAACAATAATCCCAAATTCTTAGATCCGCCGTGGCGTACGGCCCACTCCCATAAAGTACCTTCGGCACTCGCCGTGGCGTACGTCCCGATCCCATATTAATTTCAATTTCCTTCCAACACTGTCGTGGTGCGGCCCGATCCCATATTCATTTCAATTTCTTTTCAAAACTACAATGGCGTACGGCCCGATCCGTATTCATTTTAATTTCTTTTCAACATTGTCGTTGCGTACGGCCCGATCCCATATTCATTTCAATTTCCTTTCAACACTGTCGTGGCGTACGGCCCG
>ML267185.1:0-28227 GCA_005239495.1 Nicotiana undulata
TGGCTTGCCTAACGCCATCGTTAGGCGCCATCACGACCTGGACCGGTTTTGGGTCGTGACAGAAGTGTTATAAATAAAAGCATGATTGATTTCACCCAAGTCGTATAAGTTCTTTGCTAATTCTATGAGAATGAAAGAGTGAATAATTTATTATACATGATAATCATTCATGTCAAATAGAATTTGACAGAT
Source organism: Nicotiana undulata (assembly GCA_005239495.1). Classification (NCBI taxonomy): domain Eukaryota; kingdom Viridiplantae; phylum Streptophyta; class Magnoliopsida; order Solanales; family Solanaceae; genus Nicotiana; species Nicotiana undulata. The sequence continues at coordinate 193 of ML267185.1, forward strand.
CTTTTCGATGGAAGGGAAGATGATCATTAATGTGTTGATTTTATAAATCTCCTTCGTAGTAGTTTGATAGAAATAATAGATAAGATAAGACCTTCGTGTTCTTGCGACATTTTTGGTGAAGCTATATTATTAGCTTGTTACTTATGAAGTAGAACTTTTTATGAGTCTGTGAAAAGGTTATTTCCTTAATCTGAAATTTTCGGAAATGTGGGGGACCATGGTGTCAAGAGTTATATATCCTAAACCTAAGAAGGAAAAATGTGAGAAAAATTATTTATTAATGTTATAATGATGCCTTACAAATTTGAGACTTTTTGTTGCAAAAGAATTGTATTGGAAGATAAAATATATATTGTATTTCTGGCTTTGAAAAGTTATGTTTATTTGGGTCTCTTAGTCATTGGGGTGAAGAAATTGTTGAAATTATGACCCGTTTCCTCCTGACTTGAGATATTTCTGTAGAAGTTAAAGTTGCTTCTATATTAAGAAAATTTTACATTGGTACTTGACTGTGGAAGATACAAAAATAAAATAAGTTTTTATGTGTTGAAAAATATTTCAAAAGGCACTTGTACAGAAGTCAAGTTTTATTTCATTTGAGATAATTTTATGCCTTACTTGAGAAGTACTATGAGTTAGTATTTTGCATGTGAATTTTTCACTGTATTAGAAGGATACATTGATGATATTGGTTCTCCGATTCAGATGAGAAAAGCTCAATAGTGAGAGTGTGACCACCTTTTGGTGGGTGTTGTGTATTAAAAATTGCCTGGAAGTGAGGTTGATTGAGCAACCTCTTGGTGAGGTAAACCGACAATAATTATGTCGATGAATTGTGATTGCCAAAGCCCAATAACCATTGTAAGAATAAATCTTTCAATGGGAAGAGTAGATACATTTTCTAGAGACATAATGTGATAAAGCAATTCCTTAGAGATGAGAATTTTTTATACATATTATGTGTAGTCAAAAGAGGATTTGACCGTCCTTTGATTTATAAATGAAACATCGAGGGGTTGAGACTTTTGCCAATTTGAGATGTATCAGCAATGATGGTAACCCAACCTATGTGATTGGAGATCCCATGAAGTAGGTTCATATGGGTAATAACAAATCATTAGTCGATCAAATATGCACTATTATTATGTCTCTTCCTATGGTGTGTGTATATAGTGCAAGACTGCAAGGAATGTGAGGCTGAGTTATTAAACTCTTAATCCCATAATCCATATCCTATTGTAGGTGATGTATTGTTCTGCAGAATACACTTGATGGATGGACCTATATGAGTGTGGAGTGGGGCCGCTCCTATGAAATTTGTGGCGAAATTTCTAGAGCACTCATGAAAACCAGGCGCGCGCATGGCCTATTAGCGCAAAACCGCGATAAACAACAAAGTGTGTGGGGGTATAATGTGATAGATAAGACACTAAACTTACAAAAGAATTCTTGGTTCATAGAAGTTTTAAACTTCACTAATTTTTCTGTAAGTTTAATCTTATTTTATCTAGGTCTGGTTCATAGTCCAAGAGAAACCAGATTCGACGCATTATGCTCATTTGTGAAAACCCAACAAAAGATTTTTATATTTCTTAATATTATTTTTTTTGAGTTATGTGGGAGATTGTTGGAAAAATAATTTGATAACTCAAAAAGAAATATTCAAATAGATGTTTAAGTTCATTCTTTTGATATTATGTTAATGAGCATTTATTATAGTAATTATTTTAAAATATTTATAACAAAAAATCAGTTAAATTTGAATTCAAGTTGGGACAAAATAAATTAGACAATTGAATGGTCATTAGTTTGTATTTGTACGTTATTGAAGTTTAATATTTGGAAGATCAGTTACCAATCTTAATGAATTTTAAAGTGTCATTCATTTCAGATCTTGGCATTGAATTCTTAACGGTTTTTTTTTTTTTGGTTTCCCAGAGGTCCATCTTTTTGGACTATATATAAAGCTATTTGGTTGTGTTCATGATATAGTGAAAACAAAAAAGTTAACAAACTTTTCTTACCTTTCTTTTGTGCTGGGTTTTCTTCTTATAAGTCTTTGTTGTTTCTGTTCCTAGTTATACTAGAAGAGCTTGTTGAATTCTGGGGGATATGCCTAATAATATTCATCACGGTTGGGCGAAATATCCTTAAGGACAGTGTCTTTGACACGCCTTAAGCTAAACCTTTTATTCTCCATAATCATCCTATATTTTCAACAATAATTGCTAGAATACTTTGTGTCTGGCTAATGTAGATACTTGAAATAACTTGGTTTAAGTAGAAGTAGCATAATATGTTTTAGGAATTAGTATTTTGAGTTTAATTACTTGTTGGCTTGTAATTCATAATTCCAAGGCCCAAAGAAAAATTTATGCATTATTATTTTTAAACTAACTATATAAATATATTTTTCACATGTAAAATTTATTCGGTAAGGTTCCGTATTTTTTTAATTTATTTTCATAAAATAAAAAATCTACCCTAATTATCTGTGCGGTTATAAATTTATATAAAAACCTACGATTTTTTAAAAAGAAACCTAAAAATCGGTTCGGTGCAATACGGTTCAGTCAATTATTCGATTTTCGAATATCCATGGACATCCCTACTTATAAGTCACTTTCCACTTTTCTTCATCTCTCAATCTCTCTCTTTACTTTGTATTCTTAAATTTTTTGTGTACTTTTCAAATATTATTATTGTTAAAACAAATTAGGAAGAAAGAATGAAATAATATGCACAAACCTAACGTTTCCGCTGAAGTTATTTCATGGCTACAAGTTGCCTGGTTTCCTTATTTGTCTTATTATGATTTCCATCCCAAATTCCTAACAAATAATTATAGTTTCAACTATTATCTAATATAGATCATATATTTTTCGTATTGATGAAACTGTAGTCTATTAATTTAGGATCAGAAATTGTAGCAATATGAAGTCTAAGGTAAATTAAGTTCCTAAATATTAGAAATTTTTATATAACTCATATATATAAGTAATGATTTAAAAATCAAAAGTTTAGTTGATTTGCAAGTCTAATATATTAGTCAAATAATTAATTAAACGAAGATTTCTAAATAATAGAAAATTAATTAAAAAATTATTTTATCTAGTGTGAACACTATTTTTATTTATAAAAAAGAAGAATTCGCTAACGGTCTTTATACTTTTAATATTGTATAGATAATTGAACCCAAAGGCCCGTAGCAATAAGATCACTGGATTGGCATAGATAAAATGACAAGAGATTCTTTTTGTTTGTTTGTTTCAAAGATACAAAAGGACAAGATAATTAACTTAGAAAATTAAATGGCATTCGACAATGAATTGATTCGAGAATTTGAAGTAGATTATTTTATTTCTTAACAAAAGAATTTCCTGGAACTTTTGAGAGGGGATCTGATAGATATTATAAAGAGTCCAGAGATAATCAGATAATAATGGACCATTTGAATTTGGACCGGGCAAGAGGAAGTACACAAATAGCCTTCTTAGAGCTATTATTCAAAAATTGATCAGTATTTATCATAATTTTTTTTCCCCAGAGTTATCTCACAAGGAGTGAGATGTTAATGTGTGATAACTATACATAGCATCCTATTACCAATATTAAGCTTAAGAAGCCCAATATTAGTATCACAATTGAGTCTATTAACTAACATGATTGAGCTACATTTGAAAACTATCCAATTATAAGAACGGTAGGTATTGCCCAGTCGTGCAACATATGTGTATTCTTCATTGTGTATCACAAAAAACACTGCCTCCATTCTATGTGATTGAGCATCCATTTTCCAAGTATAAGACAGTGCTCCTTGTCGCAACTCTTTCGTGCATCTGTATCCTTGTATGTCGCATGTGTCCTCCTCTTCATGACCATATAATTCACCAGGCCTATGGAGCGTGGCTGCTGTGATAACACCAACGATCCAGTGCTTTTCCAACGAACCAGAACTGGGATGGGTTTTATCTCCCATTTTGGTTGCCTGCCGTAGTTTAGTTCTTCCTTGCAGTGGGTCATTGTACTCCTTAGAGGGTGTAGACAGTTGACTTGCTAGGGTGTTATCCAATTTATTATTGTATGAGCCCGTGTCTCTCTTCCAATCAAGGCATGCCTGGGTCACTTTCATTGCAGCGATGCAAATTTTAACTCCCAGCTCGTATGATGCCCCTTTGTCTCTTGTTGGTATCCTTGCCTTGGATGGTTCCTCACTTGGCATATAGTCGTGTTGCATCAAGGACCAGGCCCATGAAGCCCCTAACTTTTCCTTAATGTCATGCCAAATCCAACATCTGAGGATGTCACCCTTTGGCTCTGTCCAGTAGCTAATGCTCACATTTGTGCCTACCACCTTTCCTTCCTCAAGGGAATGAGTACTAAGTACTAATACCACCCATAGAGGTCGTAGTTGGAGGTAGGTTATGAGCACATAAAATCCTGCAAAAAAGAACACATGGTTAGTAAAAAACTTAACCACCATGTACTCCTCATAAGGACTTGTACATGAAGGTCTAGTGTCATCTCTTGTTCCATCTCCACCTTATCCCCTTGCTTCCTAATTCTTTGCTACCTTCACCCTTAAATAAGGCCATTGGTATTTATCTTCATTCACAATTGTCCTCCCTTTCACATCCAAATCCCAATAGCCATGGCATTCAAAGTCCCCCTCGTCCAAGGCATAATTAGCAAGATGGTCCGCGAGTTTGTTACCTTCCCTAAACACATGGGATACCTTGTAATTACCCCTGTCCATGTACTGCCAAATCTCCTCCATTTTGTCAACTATACACCATGGTGGCTTCCATTCCTTTTTCATTACGTTCTTCAGCAACAATGAATCAGTTTGTATCCACACGTTATGATAGTTACGATCATCGCATACCTTTAAGGCTTCGAGAATTGCCACAGCTTCAACAATTGTGTTTGTTGTTTCCTCAATCCCCTTGCCTAGTGCGTCCACCACATCTCCATGATCATCCCTAACACATAATCCTATTGAGCTCCTGCCTGGGTTACCCCTAGAAGCATCATCAGTATTCACCTTCAACCACCCCTCATTAGGCATTTCCCACACAACCTTTGCATAGCTCAACTTAGGAGTGAATTTTTCTAGTATATCCAGTAGGTCTAGCCAATTGTGAGGTACATTTTTTAGGCCAGGCTTCCTTACTTTCACAAGAGCTTGTAGAGATGAAGAGACTTGATAGATCACCCTACTAATGGACACTGCATCCCCATAATTGTAGCTATTCCTTCTCTTCCATAATTCCCACACAATACAAGATGGTAATGCTTGCATTATAGGCTTGATTCTTGACACCACATTCACTGTCCAGCACCTCGTAATTGCTTGATGCATAGTGAGATCTTCCACCCTTATTCCATCCCTAGAGAGGAAATATTTCCACACAACATTGGCAGCATGAGAAGTAAAGAAGAAATGGGATAATGACTCTTCCTTGGGCTCACTACAACACCAACATCTAGAGGGCATTAAGTACCCTAATCTCCTCAAGAAATCATCTAATGGTAACTTTGCTCTCCACACTTTCCACATGAAAAAGGAAATTTTGAATGGCAAACCTTTCACCCAAATATTTTTTTAAGCAAGTCTAGTATCACTTCTTCTCCTCACATAGTTCCATGCTGACTTCACACTGAAATTCCCCCTTGTCTCCAACATCCAATACGGCACATCTACCACATTTTCCATTACTGGAGGCTTTATTAACTCCAGGATATGAGTAGCAAACTCCACTGGTAGAGCCTCCAATAATTTCTCCACATTCCACATTCCATCCTCCACGACATCATATACATTATGTATTGTTTCGTCTATACCAAATTCCGGAGGAACAAGAAAATAAAGAGCTCCCAACCCTGTCCAATTATCAAACCAAAAGAGTGAGGATCCCATCTTAGGGTGCCATGTGATTTGGTGTTCTATGGCATCCCTACATTGTAACATTTTTCTCCAAATGTGTGACCCTCTCCTCCAAGGAACAATTATTGAATTTAGATTCTTACAATATTTTTGGCTCATGAATGAACTCCATAGGCTTGGATTTGTCCTAAAATTCCACCACAATTTACAAAATAGGGCCATTGAAACATCATGGAGAGAACGAAAGCCAATACCTCCTTCCTCACACGGCATACATAGAGAGTTCCATGAGGACCAATGCCTACTAGTACCTCCAATTGTGCTACTCCAAAAAAATTGAGCAAAGATCTTGTGCAACTTATTTATAACATTTTGAGGGGGATTAACAGCTGAGAGTAAATGTATGGGTATGCTTTGCAAAATATGCGAGATCAATATAGCCCTTCCTCCAATTGAGAGTAATTTTCCTTTCCATCCTTGTAGTTTGTCCATCACTTTAGTAATCAAATCATTATAATATTCCATCTTCCTTCGTGCATAAAAATAGGACAACCCAAGTATGTGAAGGGGAAGTCTTTTCTAGCAATTCTAGTAGTCCTCTCCACCCTTGTCACCACATCTAACTCCACCAGGTGATGCATATACAATGCTGATTTTCCCTTGTTAACCATCTGCCTCGATGCAGCTTCATAGGCTCCCAGTACTTGCATGATGAACCTCAATGAAATTTCATCAGATGAGCTAAATATGATTGTGTCATCCGCATATTCCAAGTGATTGATTTTGGGACTCCATTTTGTCATACCAAATCCCCTAAAGTGCTGATTCAAATGTAAAGCATTCAAGCTCCTGGACAATGCTTCAGCAGCCAATATGAACAAAGTAGGGGACAAGGGGTCTCCTTGCTTCACGCCTCTAGTTGATTTAAAGAAACCATAGGCCTGACCATTTACGAGCACAAAATACTAGTTGTTTGACACCACACCAAATACCATTCCTATGAACTTCTCATCAAATCCCATTTTTCTCAACACTTTAGTCAAGAATAGCCAAGAAAGTCTATTATATGCCTTTGTCATGTCTAGTTTTAGCACTACATTAGGTCCAGCCTTAGTCCTTAGCCTAATGTCAGTTATGATCTCTTAAGTAAGCAACACATTCTCTACAATGCTCCTACCTTTGACAAATCATGCTTGCTCCTCTGATATTATATTAGGAAGAAGACCTACTAACCTTTCATGGATGACCCTTGAGATGATTTTGTTGGAAAAATTGCTAAGGCTTATAGGTCGCATGTCTGAGAAAGTGATCACCTCCTTCTTCTTAGGCAATAAGACTAGATTGGTATGAGTGATGCATTTGGGCATTTCATGTCCATTAAAGAAGGCTCTAACCATGTCTAATATGTCATCTCCTACAGTGTCCCAACAAGTATGGTAGAAGCATCCAGTAAATCCATCAGGACCTCCTGCACTATCTCCATTTAAACCATATACTGCCTGCTTCAGTTCCTCCTTTTTTGGCTGCCTTGTCAATTCTTCATTCTGCCCAGTCTCTACTAAATTTGGTACAAAGTCAAGGATCCTAAAATTAGAAGGTATTGAGTTTTCAGTAAATTGATCCTTGAAAAATTGTACTGCCTCCTCAGCTATGTCCTCATCACCTTCGACCCAATTTCCAGCATTGTTTTGAATCCTTTTGAGTTGTAATCTTTTTCTTCTTCCATTCACAGGCGCATGAAAGAGTTTCGTGTTTCTATCCCCCTCCTTAAACCATTGCATCCCCGCCTTTTGCCTCCAAAAATCTTCCTCAATAGCCAAGTATTTCAACATGTCAGCTTGGACCTTATGTAGCCTTTCCCTATTGTCACGCGTAGGGAAGGATTCAAACTGATCCTCGTGCACTTTTACAACTTCTTCTAGGCTGGTCAGTCGTTGAAAGATGTCCCCATATGTATCTTTGCTNAATGAAACTCAATGTGCCAATTCTCCTTCACTACTGCTTTAAATGTCTCATGTTTAGCCCATAAATTCAAGAATCTAAATGACTTCTTCATAGGCCTCTTTTCAATGTCACAGTTTAGCAACATAGGTCTATGATCTGAGCCTATTTTAGCTAAGTGTGTGACCTCAAACGCTGGGAATAAGTTCTGGAATTCAAAATTAGCAAAACATCGATCAAGCCTCTTGAATATACATTCCTCATCAGCCCTACCATTCCACCAAGTGAATATGCTACCCTTGAACCCCAAATCAGTGAGATTACACGTATTGATACAATGTCGAAAATCATCTACCTCATTGATTGAAACTGGCAGGCCCCCAAACTTCTCCTCTTCATCCCAGATCACATTAAAATCCCCCCCAACCAACCATGGAGTAGTCATGTCCCTAGCTAGATTGTATAGAGAATCCCAAAGCTCTATCCTCTCTATATGATCACACTTTGCATACACCAAAGTTAAGACCAATTACACATGAGTTTCAGTGTGCAATAGCCTTAAAGTAATTTGTTGCACCATATTATATACTATTTCCACATCAAACACCTCTTCTATAAACACCCAGATTTTGTTAGAGACATTGGCAATGGCCTGGGCAAATCCAATTCTCCTTCGATACTTCTCCAGTTTACTAGCTTGTTGCATTGGTTCCATGAGTCCAATGAACTCAAAATGGTGCTGCCTATTCATTGTTATTAGCATCTCAAAGGCCTGCATAGTATTTATTGACCTAATGTTCCATATTAGAGCATCCATTAATGGTTGGTAGCTTTTGAGAGAGTCCTTCTAGTTTGCACTCCAGTCGTAAGTACAATAGCTTCATCCTTCACTGGTTCTTTCACCACCTTCTTCCTCCCCTTGGCTCCTGATTTTGCCTTCTCCATGTACCTTGGGGATATATCTCCTTGTCTTGCTATATTTTTGAAGTTCTGGGCAATAGATTCCTCATCGCAATCCTTGTCCACTGTGTCATCATGATCAGCTTCCCCTTTGCCTCATCGACCAGCTTCATAAATCTCCTTGTTATGCTTTTGAATTAGTTGTTGATCTCCTTGGTTAACCTGCTCCTTTTCTCCCTTTTTGACTAATGAATCCTGGATGCCTTCATCATCAGTAGAATGTTCCTCATGGTATTATTCATTCCCATATCGTACAACTTGATCTTCCATACGTGAAGCCTTTGCCATATTTGTAACAGCTTTGGTTCCACCTGGATCACCCAAATTAACATTGATGTCCTTAGGGTTTACTGTAACAACCCTAAGGCTACCTTCTATACTTTTAAGGTTCCCTTGTGAACTAGGGTTCCCTTCTCCTTCCCCTTGTTCGATCAGTTTTTTACCTACAAGTAGCAGCTTTTCAGCAACCTCCAGCATCTTTCCTTGTGTGTATTTGTTGGCATTGTTATCCCCATTAACACGTTGTTCTTCTTCTTCTTCTTCTACATCAACATCTGAATCCCTTTCTGCCTGCATTCCATCCGTAATTTCACCCTCTTCTGAATCCTCTTTGATTTGATGATCGATCCATAATCTACCCCCACTCCACTTCACTCTTTCGTTTGATTGAAATATCTCCTCACTTTCATCTACTCCATTGTGTGTTACTGTCTTCTTATTCTTGGGTAATATCCCTTCCACCCTAGTTTCTTGAGATGGAACTTCTTGAACATATGTGTTTGTAGCCACCATGTCCCCAGCAAAAGTACGTTGAACCCATTGAGCCGTAGATTCCCTATGTCTTGCCTCCTCATTCCTTCTTGTGTTAGGAGTTGTAGAAGCCCCTTGTTGTACTGCCTCACTCCCAGCAGGAGAAATACCTCCTTTATTAGTTACAATCCCAGTAAGTATAGGATTAAAAGCAGGAGCAGCTGCATCCAATTGTATCCCAGGTGCCCTAGGCTCGATACTCAACTTAGCTGTCCCATTCCCAGTAACATTAGGATTAGGAAGAGCTGCAGTTTGTGTCACCAGTGCCAATGCATTATTCACCTGTTCTCCATCTTCAATCTCCAGTATTGCAAACTTGTTTGTATTCTCTACTTGCAATTGTTGACCCTTGGACTGAATCACTTGAACAATTTCTTTCCCAACATCACCTTGATATACACCTTGTCTATTTCCTTTCTTTGCTCAATTGTCTCTAACCTCTTGCCATTGTTCCTTACCATTCCCAGTTACATTACCTACTACCTTGCCACTTGATAAAATCATGAGAGGACCTTGTTGATTGGTAGTACTTGGAGCAGTAGCTTTCTCGATATGATGTCCAGTTCCAGCCTTAACTTGTTCCTGCCCTTTGTTCTCCACCAACTCCGGATGTAATCTCCAGCAGTCCATTATATCATGTCCCTGCAACTTGCACTCCTTACAATACTTTGTAAGATAATCATACTTGATATTCACCCATTCACTTCTCACTTCCTTTGTCACCCCATTGCGTATATCCATCCTTATTTTACTAGGTTTGCTGCCAATAGGTCCACCAAGACCTTAACTCGCGCACAATTAAGTCTTGTTTTATTGATTGTAGCCATGTCTAGATGAAGAGGTTTACCAACTACTGAAGCCAACGAGAATAAGCATTCCTTTACAAAGAAGGTTGGTAGTAAATTAGGAAAAGAGATCCATGCCATAACCTTGGACGTTTCTTCGCCAACCTTGAACTTGTGATCATAAATTAAAGTTCTCAGCTGAAATTCACGTCCCATATTATCCTTAACATAATACACTGATTTGGACGTAAAATTTATGAAATCTTGCCATAAGGACATCCTAACTAATACATGTCTATCACGTAAATATCCAATATTGCACTCACCTTTAATCCCACATTGCATTGGAATTATTTTACGTAACTCATTGAGTTCAGGCCATCCATACGAGAATTTAGCTACAACTGCATATTGGAGCGCTTCAATCACGTTCATCCTTTCTACTTCTGACTCCGTAAATTCAATAACATGATTTCCATTAAGAACATTCGCACGTCGCAAGTGAATTGGTTCAACTGTATGGGCTCGTTCGTGCATGGCAGTGTTCAAAGTTGAAGGCTTTAGGATTTTAGAGAAATCCAGTGGTTGCGAATTATTTTCGGTGGTCGTGGGGGGCTGGGCTATGTTGGGAGGAGGGAGGGGAGGCAGCCCAGCCACAAGAGGTGGATGGCCACCGGCCGACGAGGCCATAAAAAGCTAGGTTTAGGCGTCAAGGTTTAGGGTTTTTTTTAGGAGAGAGAAGAGAGCGTCCCTACTTTGTTCTGGCATGAGTTTGCTTCCCTACTTTGTTCTTTCATTATATATAAAAATTTAAAATATTTGTATCGCAAGGAATTAAATAGAAAAAGTTGTTCACATCGACTAATTCCTAAATAGCCTTTAGCCTTTATGAATGTCATTTCTACTAAAGTTTTACAACGAAGCTCATGGTTCTTAGTTCCTACGACCAATATACCAACAAACTAATAAACGAAAATGGCCAAATATACCCTTTTACTTTGATATATTGTTCATATTTATACTCCATTATACTATCGGGTCAAATCTACCTTCACCGTTAGCAAAATTTTCAAGTTTACCCTCTAATCTAACAAAAAAATCCAAAACCCCAAATTCCTTTTATTTATTACAAATTTTTCTCACAAATTACTTATCCATACGTGTGCTCTACCAGAGAAGAAAATATCCTCGACAAGTTGATTTCTTATTTCACTTGATTATATAGAGTAGGAAGACTTAACAAACTCGCCATCTCCAGGCATAAGAATACTAGTAAATATTCCTTTGAAAGGATGTTCTGAAGCTGGACACAAATTTAAACAGATTATTAATTTAGAATTTTTCGGACAATTCTAAAGAATCATATGTCACAAATTTTATGTAAAAGTGCATGTGCAAGCAAAATTTGCATCAAATTACATGCTAAATCCAAATATGAAAGGGGATGCATTTACATGGATACCTACGGCCTCGTTATGCCTGTAGTCCATAAAAAATATATTAGTAACAACCTCATAAGCGAATGCATTTCGACCACCTGAAGAATCAAATAAATCTCTTCTAAATTATCTACGGTATTTCAGACATACCCATAGACTGTAAATTCTGCCTTTCATTTATGGTTTGAGTATAACAAAAAATAAGGGAAATAATTATGCCGTAATTCCACACTCCTATTTTTATAATATGAACTTTTTTTCTTCTATGGTGATCACAGGAATGAGATGACTCATTTGTGAGGAAGAATTGCACTAAATAGAAGGGATTTGGGGCTTTCACACTTCCCACTTCAAGCGCACCTTTGTATCGACTGAATCACTCTTTTGATTTAGTCGGTGGAACCGGTGAACCACGCGAGCTGGTTAGATGCGTGGGGCAGAGGCTCCATTAGGTTAAAAGGGAAATTTGAAAACTTTACGCTAACGATAAGGGTAAATTTAAATTTAACCCTATAATATAACGCATGATAAATTTAAAAAATATATCAAAGTATAGGGTATATTTGGCCCTTTCCCCACTAATAAAATACCGTCGAAACAATTTAAAACTTCAAACTCCAAAACACCATTTTCGCAAATCTCTCCCTCCCTCCAGATTCTTCTTTTCCGACTGACACCTCTCCACCACTCTCAGTAACTTCTCCGGCGCCGCCGTGGAAGCATAGTTCTAGAAGGTTCGTCGTGCTCTCTATTTTCTCTCTTATCTCTTTTCATGAACTCTGTTTACATGCGTTTCGCAACTATACTGGATCCCGAGCCCGAATAAAAGAGGAGGATCGTCTTAGGTGGACAACTATGTAAAATTTAATTAAATCATGACGAAAATGACGTATATGAAACAGATGATTAATTCGTATGGCTGAGGAATGATTGAGTTGTGTTTGTGTTATGTTGTATGTGTTAAGCCCTAGCACTGGCTTTTTATAAGGGAGAAAAGTGAGGTTTCAATTGTTGAGGATTTAGTCATTTCTGAGATGATGTAGTAATGGATCACCGCTGGTGACTTGATATATGAGGAAATATAAACTTTTCTGTATTTGCGAAACCAATAAATGCATCACATATATCTTTTAAATAGACTACTTGTTTTACATTGCCATGATTATATAATAAGTATTCTCACTTTTATAAATCATAACGCACAAGAATTTTCCGATACTTAATCTGTGAATAAACTAGTGCTCTCTTGTTTCCCACCGAAAAAATTTACTTTTGTTCATATACTATCATTAATGAATGGTGCTTTTGAAGTTTTATGGTTTATAATTGTCATCATTTCCCTTTAATGTCTCTGCTTTTATCTGATACAGTGTGCTGCTTATTTCTTTAGTTAATCTTCAGCGATTGGGTTCGGCTCCACATCTCAGTTTTCTTTCTAATGGCGGTATGCTAGTGGGATTTTTTGTTTTCGTTCTTTTTTCCTGTAATTTGTAGGTTCCAGAACTTACATTTTAGTTTTCCAGATTGACAGGATTCTTAAAGATGAAGCTACGGAAGAAAAGGGAGAGCGAGCTAGAATGGTAAGTCTCATGTATCTGGAAATAAATATAGCTGGTAGTTTACAAAAGACTATCTTGTATGTAATTCTTTTTGATGAAGAAGGCTATCTTGTATGTAATTTCTCTATCCCAATTTATACGACATTTTCCATTGTGTATGTCACAAAATATTTGTTGCAATTTAACGAAATAGTATCTCAACTTTCAAGAATTCAAAACTACTCAAGTATAAAGTTTGATGTGCTATTTTCTCTATCAAACTGAATATTCTTCCTTTTTAAAATATTATTCAACTACCATGCATTTTAAAAAAAAAAACAAAATTTACTTGCCTACCACTAATATTACACAGTTCAGATCAACTTTTTAAACGCATGTCCAGTAAAACATCTGCCATGTAATATGAAGGGAGATAGTAGCATATAAAGTTACTGTGACTTTCTATCTTCTCTGTGAAGGAAAAATGAAGTATGTTGTTAGAGGCGATTATTTGTCCTTTTTACTGAAAGAAATGACTTGTCTCTAATTTTAGGCATCCTTTGTGGGGGCTATGGCAATTGCTGACTTGGTTAAGACAACATTAGGACCTAAGGGAATGGTAAGCTCATTCTTGGAGTATGTAGCTTGCAGCTTTGTTTGAAAAGATGTTAGATTGTGGTTTGATAATATCTTGTTTATGTGTTGTTTTTAAGGATAAAATTTTGCAATCAACCGGCAGAGGTCATAGTGTTACAGTTACAAATGATGGCGCCACAATTTTGAAGTCCCTCCATATTGACAATCCTGCTGCCAAGGTCCTGGTCGGTATCCTTGTTATCTTTTTTGGGGGCCAGCGGACCATTGTATATAGTCGTGTAAGAGATTTGGACAGTAGACATCTAAGATATCTAGCTTTTTTTTTCCCTAGAAAAGGTTACTAATTGATTGCTGACTGCTGTTTTTTATTGCTGAAAAAGAAGAGGTCAATCTTGAGACTTTTACAAGTCTTCAATTTCCAACAGCATAGATTATCATTGAACTTTAGTAGAAGCGAGGCACATAAGTTTTTTGTATTAAATTCTAAGTCTTTGCTTGGCTGAAAGGACTTCAATTAATAGATAAATACAAATTGAACTGTTAGGGGTCGTTTGGTATGAGGTATAAGAAGGTATACAAATTTAATACCACCTTAATACCCTGTTTGGTTAGCAAACCAGGTATAAGTTATCCTGGTGTTAATTTTAACACTGGGATAACTTATACCTTATAGAAGGTGGGGTAATTAGCACCGGTATAACTTATACCTTCTTCTTAGAAATTATGCAATTGTCATTCTTAATACAACATACCAAACAATGAATAAACAACAATCCCAGCATAACTAATCTCAGCATACTTTATTCCTATATAACTTATACCGGTATAAATCGTATTCCAACCAAACGACCCCTTAAGGCATTTTGATTGAAAGCTTCTGAAAGATATGCTGCAGATTAGATATTGCAATGGTTTAGCAACTATGCTAGGTGTCACAGGGGTGTTTTGTGTCACTCGAATTCTGCCCGAGGTTTACCCTTGTGCGGTAGTCAAGCCCATCCTTGACTTCAGCCTTTCCAACGCTTAGATTAATTTTAGGGACGTTTTGGACTTAGAACAATTTAGGCAACAAGGAAAGTAAGTAAAGGCACACACAGTTTACAAGAATTTCTTCCCAACTTGTATTAATTTGTGAATACAAGAACACAAAGAAGCCAACCCTATGGCCAAGACAAAGAAATCCTTAGTTCCCTGCCCTAAAAACGAATTTCCCACCCTTAGGAAAACATTTAGACGAAATTTGGCTAACACATATGCCACAAGCTAAGTTCTGCCCATTTGGGACAGCCTATGCACTTATTTATAGTGTAGGCTGCCCAATTACACTTGGCATCATCTAAGACAGTCAGTTGGCAAGCCCCAACTGATGAGCAAACATAGGAAACATGCTAAAAACGTGTAGCACTAAGTCACCAAGTCAGCCATGATCAGCCATGCTTGAAATGGGGCAGTTGTAACCGCTCAACCGCCCTGTCATGTGCACTGCATGTGCTTGATTTGGCCAATTCCTGCACGCCCAAGGATGGCATTGCGCCCAGCCTTGCCCTTTGACACTGCTCTGCCCCCATGCCATGATCATAGCTTGCCGCATATTGACTTAGCCGCCCACGCCCATAGCCAAGACTGCTCGCCTATGCCAAGCCGCCTTAACTTGATGAAATCTGCCCACATTGTTGTCACTGCTTGTCTTGCCTTGCCTTGCCATGTCTTGGCCCCTGCTTTGACTTGACTTTGCTTGTCATTGTCATGCCAACCCGCACGTCCATGTGTCATGCGCCTTGCCTCCGTTCAAGGTGCGTTTGTCAACCCCGCATAGTCCGTCATGCCGAGCTGCCCGTCATGATGTTACCCCATTTTTCAAGGTTGTGTGCCAAGGCTATCATGAAAATCCTTGTCACAACCCACACTTGCCGAGGACCTTTGTCAAGGGGCTATAACACTAGGTATCTCCGGGGTGGGCTTTATATTTTTTCAATTCAGACTTTGGGAGCAGTTCGATAGGATGCAGTTCATCGCTGCCAAACAGGATACCGGAGGTAGAACTTAATTGGTTAGGTGCTGAATTTATGCGATGGTATTTGTCGTTTAATATTTTGAAAACAACAAAATGGTTACTTAGAGGTGACATGGCTTTTGTGGAAGGTCCCGTAAGACTTGGTAGTCTCAGTTCATTGTCTATCATAGATGCATTCACTTGTGTAAGTGTGTTCCGGAGAGCAAAATGAACCCTAAAACTCTGCTGGAAACTTTATTACGGGGAAAATCTAAGGTACAGAACTGCCAAAGATCGATATCATATAAATGCTCTGCCTTAACCCTTTCACTAGACATCTCTAAAGTACAAGATGATGAAGTTGGTGATGGGACGACGTCTGTAGTTGTTTTGGCTGGAGAACTTTTAAGGGAGGCAGAGAAGCTGGTTAATTCGAAAATTCATCCAATGACAATTATTTCAGGTTTGTTCTGTTCATCTCATGCCCTAGAGTATTGGTTTATTGGGATGTATATCTCTGGGGCTTTACTTCAATTTTTTTGAAGTTTGTAATCTTTGAATGTTAGTGTCTTCAACAGCGCTACTGTGCTTGCATGCTGTTCGTAAGTGCATGTTGGTAGTTTATCTTTTATTGGCATTCCTCTTTTTTCAATCTGTAAATGATTGCTTTATGTGGTTTATCGGTAGTCAAATGACAGTTTGATGATCTTTCTAATTTGACAAAGCTCTTTTCATCTTTGTATTGATCTTTGGATGCCAGTAAACACCTGAAAGGTTTACATAACAACAACAACAACAAACCCAGTTTGATCCCAACAGGTGGGGTCAGGGGAGGGTATTAGTAGGTGAGGGTAGTAGTTTTTACGCAGACCTTACCCCTACCTGAAAGGTTTACATAATCAGTTAGAATTTCATCTTCTTACTTTTTAAAATTGTTTAATGCTTGGGTGATCCTTTTTTTTTTTTTGAAAGAAACACTTGGGTATTATTGAGACCTCCAATGGGGTATCTTGAAATTAAAACATTTGGGGGATATTGAGCTGTCCTTCACAAAAAGAATTTGGTAATTTAAACTGTGTTGTAACTTGTAAGGATGATTGTATTTTGGAACTCAAGCTTTCAGTGAAGGAAGTCGTCTAGAGACATTGCATCTTCCATATACTGCTCATGAAGACATTTCTTTGTCTACTTTAACCTATGTTGCACGGACTCTCCAAAATGATGCTGCACCCGTGTCGGATCCTCCAAAAATACACTATTTTTGGAGGATCCGACACGCACCCAGCAAAATTTTCGGAGAGTCCGAGCAACATGACTTTAACCTCAATGTTCTTTTCAATTATTAACCATTGTTTGTAATCCTGGGGGGAACAGCAACCAAAGAAATATCACATGGCAATGTGCTTTTGTAGTTGGGTTTCTAAGAACCAGTCTCAGGGAAGTCTTTAGGACATTAAAATCTTGTCTATATATCTGTGGGAAACTGGGAATCATGGCTACTTTCAAGTTGTTGATGTATGATAGTTAAATTTTTTGAGGTACTTTGATTTTGTATTGTGACTGAGTGCACATTTAATTGGTATATGTTATGGCTTCTCCAAACCAGGTTATCGTATGGCAGCTGAATGTGCACGCAATGTGTTGCTGCAGAAGGTTGTTGATAATAAACAGGATGCAGGTATCTTTGCTTGATCTAGTCTCACTTGAAACAGAACAGTAATATTTCACATCTTCAACAACTTCTCCTTTATGCTGGTGTATGGGTTATCTAAACGAATTCACTGTGTAAATTGCTCTGGAAAGCAATAAATGATAATATAAATCGTGATGAGGCAAGAATTCTTACTCACAACCATGTGGTCCTTGTCCATGTTTCTTATATATTTGTGATGCTGCAGAGAAATTTAGGTCGGACTTGATGAATATTGCGATGACTACTTTGAGCTCGAAAATCTTGTCTCAGGACAAAGAGCATTTTGCAAAACTGTCTGTTGATGCAGTTATGAGGTTAAAGGTCCGTACATTTACATTTAGCAGCTTATCCATAACTAGGGGATAATCTAGGATGTACTTGGTTCGTTCAGTTTTAATCTTTTGATCTCAGGTTTATCTGCGTCTGCTTTTTTCTTTATTTTGTTTTACTCTTATACTGCAGTAGTTGACTGTCTTGACAATTTGATAATGATGTTTTAAACAGCATGTTCCGGATAAGCTATGATTTTATTAAATGGTAGCCATGATCATTGAAATGAATGTTAATGTGGGATGTGTCCCCTGAAATATCTGTCTTTACTTTTAGTTTGTTTTTTGATAAAATAGACCTTTTGATATCTGTCTTTCTTTTTGGGGTGTAAATAGAGGATTCTTTGGTGATATTGGTTTAGTTTCAAATCCAAATTGATGCGTATGTTTGACACCATCTTGGTTTAATTTTAAAAAGTGTCTTCATATTTCTAAAAAATATACTCCATCCATTCCAATATATATATATGTGAACCTCTTTGACTGGGCAGAAGTTTAACAAATAAATGAAGACTTCTATAATTTGTGGTCCTAAACAAGCCTTAACATTTGTGTGGCTATAATTGTTTTGAAACTTGTGGTGTTAAATATGTCAGAGTATTTGTGTGGCTATAAAAGCTTGTCATTGAGGGTAGAATTGGAAGTTCAAATTAAATTCTTTCCTTATTTATGAAGAGGTCATTTTTTTGGAATGGACTAAAAAGGAAATAGGTTCACATAAACTGGAACATAGGGAGTATTTGTTTTTAATCAAAAGATGTCACTTAATGTTTGCAACTAGAGTGTCATCGAGGCCGACGAAGGGAGTAACTTATTGGTAAAGATTACTGTCTCTCAGTGTCGACTTATTTAGTAACATGATGCAGGTAAAATGTGAAACACCTCTTAAATTCGTGTAAGACTCGACGTCATTTTTCCCGGTCAGACACATTAAAACTATCTTGCTTCAGAGGCCTTGAGAACTCATTTTGCACCAAATTTATGAATGTTTTAGTTTTCCCTTGTATATTAGTTGGATTCTGCTCTGTATCTTCTCATGTAAAAATTGAAGTATATGTCTGACTTGTGTCTATCAGAAAGAGAAAAGAAAAACAACCCTTCCAGTGCTCATTCTCATTCTGTTGCCAGTTGAATCTTTGATTTGCTCCCATGCATACCTATCAATTTTCCGCTGTTGTTTATTTTTTTCTGTGTTTTCAAAATGTTGATTAAACTCATTGGAATGACAGGGCAGCACCAATCTAGAGGCAATCCAAATTATTAAGAAGCCTGGAGGTTCTCTGAAGGATTCATTTTTAGATGAAGGGTTTGTAACAAACTTGTGAAGTCTTTCTGGACCAATTTCATTTTACTGTTACATTATTGGTTTCCTCTTGCATGTCCAGCTTTTCTTTTGTTGCTGTGCTTAATTTTTCATTCTCAAAGCTTTTAAATATTTTTATTTAAGGACCTATTCAGAGGGTGTGTGCTCTTATTTGTGTAAAGAAAAGAAAGTAGGCTGTTTACCTAGTGCAGTGTACTGCGAGTGTGCTTCGCATCTGGTGAAATGTATGTCTTCCTTGGGAGGTTTTTTCTCGGCATTGAGCAAATCTCTGAAGAGTTCTTCAAGCCTTTTGTGTATGGTTGGCTAGAGTTATTGTCTTCTAGGCTTATCTTCTTGATAGATATAAGAACTGTGTTTGGTGTTAGCTGGATGTAGTTGGGCATTCAGAACGAGATGTAGAGCTTATAATGTAGCTTTCATGGCGGTTGGAACTTATGTGGCTACTTTGGAGGGAAAGGAATATGAGAGCTTTTGAAGGGGTGGATTACGACTTTGTGCCGGCTTGGTGCATGTCGTTATTTGTGAATAACTTTTGGTGCACCCTTGAGCTTCCTGTCAGTGGAGATCTTTCGTAGAGAACCATATTGTTGGTTAGGTTCTCTACTTTTTGTGTACAGGGTTTTCCCCCACAACATCGATAACTTAGTACTCTTATCAAAAAACGCAAAAGGACAAAAAGGGTAAGCTGGACCCTTCTGTTACAATGCTCAGTTTACCTCTGTCCCAAAATCAACCATACAACTCTTTAGTAGGATTTTTGATTGGGGATATTTTGTTTGTCGTCCTTTTCATAAACCTCCTTGTAATCTTTCTATTGCTGGTCCAAATATCTTCAAGCCCGACTATTCTTGATTTTTCACCTTTTTCCTTTTATTCCACTAAATTCCTTGTAATATAAGTTCCTTGTGTTCCCTTGTCTCTAAATCATTTCTTTGCTGCAGGTTTATTTTGGATAAAAAGATTGGGGTTGGCCAACCGAAACGTATTGAAAATGCTAAGATCTTGGTGTCCAACACTGCAATGGATACTGATAAAGTTAAAATCTATGGAGCACGTGTCCGAGTTGACTCAATGGCCAAGGTTGCTGAGCTAGAAGCTGCTGAAAAAGATAAAATGAGGGAGAAGGTGCAAAAGATCATCTCTCATGGAATAAACTGCTTCGTTAACCGACAGCTGATTTACAATTTCCCAGAAGAACTATTTGCCGATGCAGGGATACTTGCAATCGAGCATGCTGATTTTGATGGTATTGAGCGCCTGGCTTTAGTTACTGGTGGAGAGATTGCATCTACCTTTGATAACCCAGAGTCTGTCAAGCTTGGCCACTGCAAACTCATTGAAGAAATAATGATTGGTGAGGACAAGTTGATCCACTTTTCTGGGGTCGAAATGGGTCAGGCGTGTACAATTGTCTTG
Organism: Nicotiana undulata; assembly: GCA_005239495.1. Taxonomy (NCBI): domain Eukaryota; kingdom Viridiplantae; phylum Streptophyta; class Magnoliopsida; order Solanales; family Solanaceae; genus Nicotiana; species Nicotiana undulata. Next base: position 20,905 of record ML267185.1, read on the forward strand.
AGAGGTGCAAGGTATGTTTTAGCGTCTTTAATCTTTCTCTGTCTTAACTCCCATTTCTTTGTAGGAAGAGGGTTAGGGATGGGTTGGGGAGAACGGTGTCATTTTGTCTCCAGCTTAATATCTATTTGATTTTGGTGAAGTGTAAACTACTTGATGCTCACATGTCCTTGCACAGCATCTTTGCTCTTTTGTTGTTGAAATTTATAACGGCTCAAGCGATTTCCGTCCATTGGGAAGTTATTATTCCATAAAGGCGTGTTTTACATCAATATCTCTTTGGTCGCGACATGGCCCATGCATGCGCTGATTAAAGAGTAATCTCTTGTGGTTTGACTGTGAAGTCTGTTTAATTTTGTGCTATCTTTTCACGTGAACGCCTTCTCATATTTTTTTGGCAGCCCTCATGTACTGGATGAAGCTGAAAGGTCTCTGCATGATGCCTTGTGTGTACTGTCTCAGACAGTAAATGACAGCAGAGTTCTACTTGGAGGTGGATGGCCAGAGATGGTGATGGCAAAGGCAGTGGATGAACTGGCTAAAAAGACACCTGGTAAAAGATCTCACGCGATTGAGGCTTTTTCCCGGGCACTTTTGGCAATTCCGACCATCATTGCCGATAATGCTGGTCTGGACAGTGCTGAGCTGGTTGCTCAGCTTCGTGCAGAGCATCACAAGGAGGAAAGCAATGCAGGGATAGATGTCATCACTGGACATGTGAGTAAACCCACTCAGAATGTTAGATTGATTAATTATGCTATCTTGCAATGAGTTCAGAACACACCGTGAATCAGCTTTCTAGATCGTTTTACTCAGTGTTCTGAAGAGCGTGAAGCGAGGAAAAGAGACAACCCCCATTTCGCTTAAATCGCGAAGCGAAGCGCTCGCTTTTTTGAAGTGAAGCAGAATTTAAAAGAAAAATTAAAATAAATACTGCATAGAAAACACATGTAATTGTAAACAACACATGTAATGTTCAATACTTCAATGTAAAAACTAAATAGTAGCATCAATTAAAGCACAAAATGAACAATCCTATTTTTCTACAAGATTGTCAAATTCTTGTATTCCACTATCATTATTATATTGCTCGTCATCTTCTTCTACTTCTTCTTCATCAAAAGAACTAAGAATAAAGGATATACAAATTAGAGGAAGGGCAGTAATTCTCTGTTAAAAACTGGGCAGAGAAAGAAGAACCGAAGGATTGGCATCAATTCTGAGAAAGAACCGAAGGTAAAAAAAGAAAAAAAATCCGCCAGCATTTCGCTGCTATTTGGGCGTTGAAACAGTGAAAGAAGAAGAAGAATATACCTGTTACTGTTGAAGACTTGAACTTGAAGTTGAAGAAGAAGGAAGAACCCTAGTCGCCTTTTAGACTCTCTGCTGAAAACCCTTCGTTTAATAAAAGACATTGAAATTCGTTTTAATTGAATAGCCTGGCTTCTCTTTAAAACAAAGGAGCGGCCGCTTCCTTCGCATCGCTTCGTTTGGTCGCTTCTCGCTTTTTAGCGGGAAGCGGTCTCTTTTTGATGCCTGAGTCGCTTCACATGGGGGAAGAGCGAGGAAGCGAGCGCTTTTTCTAACCCTGGTTTTGCTTGCTTGAATTTGCCTTACTTTTCTGCTACAAGGTCAATGCAACACTGGTAACAACTTAGCAGGAATATCTGTGATATCTCCTAAGCTGCATATGCGACCTTGCTTATGCTTTCAATGGAGATGGCCCCTCATAGTCAGGCATCTCTTTTGAATGTTTTCTACGTAGCATCTTGCAATTTAGTTTTGGTTGTTTGGAGGTTGGGGGGGGGGGGGGGGGTGGATTTCGTTTTAAAAAGGGGGGGGTGGATGCATTCTGCTTCAAGAAAAGCAATAGCTTATGCTCTTTAACTTTTTTGTTTTACCAGGGGAAATGAAGTTCCCATAAAGGAAAAGAATCATGATTTATCTTTGCTGTAAAGGGGTTCCCTTTTCAAACAGATTTCAGTTATGCTCAATTCATCCGTGTGCTAGTTTTCGTATTAACATGTTCTTTTGTTTCAGTAAATTCACGAGGTTTAATCAAAGCTTTCTTTAAGAAAAAGAACTCTTTGTAATACCCAGGCAGCCAATCCTAGTGCTAAATCTTGACAACATTTTTAAGACTCTTGTAAGTAGGAAAAGGAAAAGATAGTACCTCCTCCATCTCAATTTATGTGACAGTTGTTTGACTGGCCACGGAATTTAGGAAAGAAAGTCTTTTGAAACTTGCACAAACCATAGACATTTCTTTGGCTATAAAATCATGTCATAAGAGTAAAATGAGTAGTTTAAAGTTAAATTATTTCTAAACATGGACAGGTGTTCTTCCTTTTAGGAAAGACTAATACGGATAGTATCGCATAAAATGGGATCAAGGGAGTAGGTTTTGGTGTAACAATACATATTACATAATACATAATGGAGGAGAAAGTGAAGAAAAACCAACCTTCTCTTTCCTTTGTTCCATTTAAGAGGGCTGTCTGAGGGGAACCTCTTCATTTCTCTTCTAGCTCAAGAAAAGAACAATAGTCAATCCATTTATTTTGTTCCTCTTCGTTTTAGCAAGTCAAAGGACCGGAGGAAGAATTCTGAAATTTTTCTGTTCTCTTCCTTTCCAGTTTTTCTGAGAAACGATGTTAAATCCCATGCGAATCGTCAAATCTTGCTTGCTTATTGGGAGTTTGTACTTTGCTAGATTTAACCACAATTTTTTTGGCATTTATGACAGGTTGGAGATATGGCAGAGTTAGGAATTTCAGAGGCATTCAAAGTCAAACAGGCTGTGTTGCTCTCTGCAACCGAGGCTGCTGAGATGATCCTACGAGTTGATGAAATCATCACATGTGCCCCACGGAGGAGGGAAGGAATGTAAGAAGATGTGGTTAATCTGTTGAGATGTTTGTATTCGGTCTTGTGGTTAAGATTTTAGGTATAACTGTAGATTAGCCAAACTATTGATTGTTGTTCGCTTTCATGCCAGTGTACACACTGCTTGAGAAGTTTTGAAGAAACGTTATTGTTATGTTTATGTTTTTGTTAAGTTTTGATAGGTTTGATCTGGATTTGCCTATAACCAAATATGTTGTGCACCGGATAGCTTTTGTTCCGCTGCTTCTGTGGTAGTCTACGGACTTGTGTCAGCAGAGGCGAACTTGAAATGGAATTGTTTACAAGAGACGGTTGAGCGTGTTAAAGGATTTAATGAGAATTGTATTTTACGTGTCCGAATAACTTTCTACTCCAAAGTAATGAAATGAGGCGAAAGCTTCCTACTTCTACCACGATGGAATAACGGGTTTGGATCTTGTGAGTTGTGTGAACCTATGCAATTTATTGGGAATATGAAAATATATCAAAGTTGAGAAGAAATACAAGATCCATTTAAAATCACTTCCATTAGGGGCTTTAACTACGCTCTGTACAACAGAGATTTCATAGTTATACATACGGATCGGATCGTTGGCCTATATGATTGGTTTTATTAATGAATAGATTTCAGATATCACTTCAAAACCAGCTGAGACAATACTATGACTTAATCCAATTTATCATTGCTGCATGATTGCATTGTTCGACGAGAAGCAAAAGAACGGGAAGGAACGTTGCAGAAATGTTATCCAATGACTTCGTAAACTTCTTTGATTACATTTTTGCTTCCCTGGAAGTTCATGGCACTTCCATCCAACCAAAAGAAAAGCTAGTGTCTTATAATTTGAATTCTTTATATAAGTTATTTTCTATTGACTTCTTCATACATATTTTATTAAAGAAATTTCAGATTAGCTCGCTGCGACCATTTCATTTTTTTCTAATGGTGAACTTTTCCAGATAAAATAGACCCACGGCAAGGTTTAAAGTCCAAGTATCTTCATACATACTCTTCATTATCTGAAAATTCATACATACATACTTTCAAGGTTTATTTCATACACACTCTTCAGTATAACCCATGACCCTGTGGGGTTATACTGAGTTGTTGTTATTGGACTTTAAACCTTGCCGCGGTAAAGAGGAGAACGAACAATAGACTCTCTCACTTTTACAGTCGATACCTGTCACCAAATACTAGTAGGAGTATGCAATTAGGGGTTCTCCAAATACACCAATCATGTAAGTTCTATATATATTCTTGGAGATTACTATGATTATAACAGTAAGGACAGCATTAAACAACTAAATAGCTTAGCAATAAGAATAATTTGTCCTAATACTACGAGCTATAAAACTGTGCTTGGACTCTCCAATACCTTAACCTAAAGTAAAGATTGCATCAGCTATAACACTAAGATAGACCTAGAAGACTGAGGGCTTGGCATCTTCGTAAGTTATCAGTTGTCACATCTTTGCACCTCTTGAAATGAGAATGTCCCCATATGGTGCCTCCTGTTCGACTTTTATAAAGTCTCGAGTGGCCAGAACTGCACATAGAATGGAGCAAACTTCAATTCTCTTTAATGAGAAAAGCTGAAAACTAAAAAGTTTCTTTGTGCTGCAATGCAGAGTAAAAGAATAGTAAGGAATATATATACCACAAGTCTGATAAAAGAGACAAGCTGCTTGTTTCTTTGTCATCCCAAGGGTTAGTTCATTCAAACATTCTGCTTTGGCTGATCCAGGAGTGTCAAAGTGACTCTTCAGCTGCCTGTAGACAATGTACTCCATGTGAGAAGTCAATAAATCAGCTGATTCATGATGAAACTGGAGGAAGTTTTAGGAACTAATGAAAAAGGATTTACATCCTGATAGTGTCAGTCATCTTGTCAAGAGGTTGAGTTGTGAATTGATGTTGGGTTTGTGTTGGTCCAGTTTCCATCAACATCTCTGCAAAAGCAGTAAAGGCAGGTTTCTGACAACTAAACCACATTAAATAAAATGACCAGAACTAAAATGGGAAAGTTGAGTGTTCACAAACCATTGTCTGGTGTATAACCATTCTCTGATAGTTCAGATAGTCTAGCAATCTTGAAAGTTGGATCAGAATGGTGCCATTGGTACTCTTCTGCTACTGGTTCAAGGCCACTTGCACCATGCCTCGATGAAGAATGGGGTCTTTTCTTGTTGGACCTGAAGGTTTGCATTTTTTATCAGTGTAACCAGCTGCTATACATACAGAGAAACCTTGGTAATAAAAAAATAAGGTTGAACTTTCCTTTGGAACCGGGACCATGATATTCATTATTTCCTTCTGTTAATGTAAGTATGACTGGAGTAGTTTATCGTTGCACAATTACCGGCTTAATATATAGTATGTACTAACCGGTTTGAATTGGTTATGGAGTTCTGTGATAGGTAACCATGATCAGATCCCGAGCTTGGAATGGATCTAGGCTCATCACCTATAGATTCACACAAATAAAAGTTATACCACCATTACAAATTGCGTACACATGATGGGGATTGGAATATCATGTAAATTCTGCATACCAGATCCAGGTGTGGCCATGTGATTGGTCTCATTCACTCCATTAACCTCTTTTGGATGCAGTCCGAGGTTTGTAAGATTGGTTCTGAGGTCCTCCATGAGATCAGGTGGAATCTCATTATTATTGACATATGCCCTTTGTTTCTCTATGGAGATCCCTGCTGATGGGGAAGCTACACCAGTCTGCAACTCTTCGAAAGGCTTCACATTCAAATGCTCAATCAGAAAGACTTGAAGCCAGATAGTCGTTTAAAACTAATTGAGAATCAGAAGTTCCTTACGTATCCGGCAGGTTCAAAATTGTGCATCCTTTCAGCTGGAGATGTGTAGGATGGTTCAGGAGGATAAGGTGGAGAGGCCTTTCCTGCATGTCAAAATGGAATTACCATCTGTTTGTAGTTTTTGCAACAGAGAATGTAAAAAGCATGGATGAAAAACCAGACCAGAAGGTGAATCATGGGGAGGTTGGGTATTTCTCATCCACAATTTTAGGAGTGGTGCTGGATAGTGAACTTCGCTATTTCTATTTGTGAGCAACCCTTCTAGTAATGCCATAGGAGGCACCTCCATGAGTCTGGCTATCTTCATAGACGATAAGGCACTCAAAGTCTGCACAGAGCAAGAACTTGAGGTTAAGGTTACTAATAAATGATGTTGCATCTTAGTGTAGTTAAAAAGAGAGGTACATTTGTTATTCTTAGGTTATTCAAACACTATCCATTGATGGAAGAGATAAACATACTTTGTTCGTAGGGTAAGACCCATAGTCAAAATTTAATTTCACAAGGTGTACAAAATGGAAGCTATTGAGGAGGGGACGATCCAGATTTGCACCTTTCTCTTTTTCCTTGTTCTTGATACAATATCTGAAGAACCCTGAAGCCAGGTATGATATATGTGACCAGGAATAATAGTTTGTTCATAGTCAATTGCAAGACGCGCTAATTTTCTTGCTCTTTGTCGAGCTGGCTTTGGTCTTTGTTGGTCCTGCCGTTGCTACAGAATCATGTTAAAACGTTGGATCAATACTGAAGGTTTTCCATTACATTATTTCCTAACTCGGTTGCTTGTGGAATTTCTACCTCAAAAACTTCTTCAGCTTCAGATTGCTGCTTCATTTGCTCCTCTGGATGTCTGTCAGGGATCTCATCAGCTGCCACAAAATTTCTCTTTATTCAATCTATTTGCAAAATTAAGTAATTACTAAGGACATCTAAGGACTTTACAAGCTCAACTCAATCAAATTGAGCTTTGTGCTTGAATGAACCATGCATGTAAACTGGAAGTTTAAAGTTAAGGGTTCAGCAACCAGGTAGTCACAAGTATTTTAGCTGATCTAATAGTAGGTAAGTGCGACTTGCATCCATATTCGTATTGGAGAGCAAGGTTTGAAAGTCTCTTAAAGCACCAAGTGAATCACCTTGAGTCCATCTGCTATTTACATCTCACAAAACTTCACTTATCTGAACTAGAAGCTAGTGATTTCTTTTTAAAAAGAAAGTCTAGTAAGCACATTCTTACGTTGACGGGCTTCTTGTCGAGGTGGAGATGGCACGAGAGTACTTGGGATTTGTGATTCTTCTGGCTGGGTAAAATTCATTTGTGTTTCTTCATCCCCTTCAATATCAAACCTGTGGAATAGTTCATCCTCAAAACACTCCCATGATTTAATGATGTATAATTTGGTTAACGGGAAGTCATTATTTCAACTGACAATATAAACTTAGAAAGGTAAATAGTGAAAGTTGTAAATAGAGAGCATTTTAACTGTTCCTCATGATACCTCTCAAAATGATTAAACATATCTGTATCTGCCTGATGGGCATCAAAATGTTCAGCCAGGGTGATATTATCAGCAGCAGCTGCAACAAGGGTTTTCGGGGGGG
>ML267185.1:28406-41800 GCA_005239495.1 Nicotiana undulata
GGGGGGGGGTTGAGATAAGCACAACAAGAGAAAACTGGAAAATAATAGTATATGCAAGGATATAGTTAGCATAGTGTATGATGATAGTGGGATCTACAGGTATACCTTGATGAAAGTCCTGGGCAGGTTCTTCCTGTGCATTGGGTTTATCATAGAGGTCTACATTATCTAGTCTCTGCACATACAACATCCAGGAGTTTAGCTGTAAATCTTAAGTTGAATTTACTAATGATCATCTTACTTTCACTACATGTACTTCGCATCAGACGACATTGCCTGCTCTTCAAGATCATGAACAAGGACAAAATTCCAAATTAACTTTTGATAGTCTCTCCAAAAGCTTAAACAACTGAAGAGTTGGAATAACAAGAAATAACAAAGAACAAACTGCAAAACATATGAAGTAAAATTGGGTAACAGAGACCAAAGAAAAACGAAAGGAAATGGAATCGTTTTATTATTGTTAATTTGCTACTAATTCAACGAAAGGCAATCAAATGGCTTTATTATTGTTAACTTTCTACTAATTCAACTTGCAATATTGCTGAACATTTGAAATACCACTTTTTATCTGTATCCTATTTTTCCTAACAAAACAAAAAATCTGGGTTTTAAGTTATTTCAGGGATGGAGGAGGTGATAGCGCTTTCCATTAATTTACCATCGCGAAATAGGAGGTTTGTTCGAAACCCATCATTGTGACAGTTTCCGAATTTCGTAGAGTCTGTTCAATCTCTGGGAGTTCTTCCTCCCGGTTTTCCGGCAGGGTAACAGCTTCATACCTGCAGGGGATGAAAAGCTGAATTCAACCTTGGGAAAACCACAAAACAAATCAGAACTTAATTTATTTCTACCAATCAAAATTTAAATAAACCATTGATGAACTGAAAGCACTATCAAGGTAACTGAAAACTGCTAAGTGCTAAAATGCGCCATTTCAATCTCTGATGCAAAAATACGCTGATGCTGAAGTGGAGATGAGGTACTCACTTGGCTTGCAATTTACTCTTGGGAAGCAACGTAGGATCAGGAGCTGCTGATTTCACCTTCCAAGCTTCATTGATTTGCACCTGAAAATTACCAAACTCACATATTACGTAATCACAAAATTCATCACCAATTGGACGACAAATAAATGCTGAAATTAACAAAAACAGAGCAAAGAGAGAAATTAGTTGATTGGTGAATCGAAGACCAGCGTTACTACCATGAGACGAGTCACATCATCTGCATTGAAATAAACAACAAAAAAAAAACGTTGAAGCAATAAGGAAGGGAAATTAGGAGTAAATTTCCAAAAAAGTTGACATGAAATTCAAATAAAAATGATGATATTCATACCATAAAGCAGTTTCACTTTGCGTTCGTAAACAATAACTACTCCACCTGAGATATATACAACTGACGATTAAAATCCTCAAATGAAAACTTCAGTTACTCAATTCAGTAAAACATACCCATGAGAATTCCAGAGAGTCTCAGAGCCATTGGGACCGACGGATTTAAGATTTGTTCACTGCGCTAAATGAAAAAACAGAAGATTAGTACTGGAAATCAACGAGGAATAAAGTGTTGTTTGACGTAGTAGTTGAAGAACTAAAGAAAAACGCCTGACCAGATCTTAATAATATTGAGTTTACTAAGCTTTTTCCGGTTGATCTTCGAGTGCAGAGTGGCCGCCATCCTTCACAGCAAAGACAAAATTCATAAACAATTCGAATTAAGCCTTCTTTGTAGCCAATTTTAATTGTGATAACTAAAACATATACGAAAAATTGAATTAAGGAGCTTAAAAAAGGAAACAAAAATCAAGCACAGAATTACAAAATATGGAAGTAAAAAATACAGAAACTCCAAACATGTAAAAGCTTATGTATGAGAAGTATTCAGAAAGGAGAGATCATAACGACAAGTAGTAACTAATGATTTTCATCATATTTGGACAAACGGAGCTTTGCGAGTAAGAAGCTGGATCATTAAATTCAAAAACAACTTGAATTTAAGCATTTTTTAAAACAATAACGGATCCAATTCGAACTGTGACAAAACATTTAACTCAAAGTGAACTTCAATTTACGAAAGTCGACTGAAGAAGCTTCAGAGAATACAGAAACTACAATATATGGAAGTAAAAAACACAGGAACTCAAAACATGTTAAGTGAATTAAAGGAAATTAGAAAGAAAAAATCGAGAAATTGACAAATTTTCACCATATTTGGCCAAGCGGAGCTTTGCGAGCAAGGAGCTGGTGAGAGTAGAACATATTGTAGTAGTGGAGAAAGAGAGTTGAGGCACTGAAACTGCAGAGAGAATTTGTAGAGAGAAGGTTTTGTATATATAGGTGAGAGAGAGATCACATGCAAAGTGAGAAAGGGAAAGCGTACGTGTGTGTGTTTTGTGCCTGTGTGATTCTCTGCTATACCCGCCATAATCTGTTACGATTTCGCTTTGTGGGCCCCACCTTACAGAAGAAGAATGAATGTTTCTTTCATCAATCCTATCCACGCGCCCCTCTGCTCTTCTTCAACGCCTTAACGTTAACGGGTTAAAATTTTATTCCTACTCATCAGTTTTTTTAAGCAAAAGGACTATATTGGACGGGTTGAGCCGTATACTTTTTGTATTTATAAATATAAAACTTTAAAACTCGTTTATTAAAACTTACCGAACTAATAAAGTTAAAATTCTGACTCCGCCACCTCTAATCTATACTCTTCGAGAAGAACCCCACAAGGGAATACAAGAACTCACTTTGAATAATGTTACAGCTGAAGCATGAGAAAGATAGCCATCGGATTACCAAGTTCGGACAATAAGCAAGAAGTGTTATCTGATCTTATTTTGTTATTCCCTTGCTAGTTTGATCCAGTCTGAGTTTTCACTCATATCTAAATTTTAACGCTGATCCAACTCGTCAAACTTTATGCACGTAGAAAAAAAGTTTCTTTTATAACGAAAAAATCACTCAGTTTTACCTATGTATCACAGTAAATCACTAAACTATTTTTACTACCAGAAAGTTATTCAATTTCATCTAAGTACAATGTCACTAATGGCTGTACAGTCTTTGTGTGTGATTAAACCTGGCAAGATAGTTAAAAATAATAGTTATTCATTCAACCCAACCCACTAAAAATGGGTTAAATAACTGACTTTTTAAACCGGGTCGAATATGAATAATTACTCATATTATCCATTAGAGAAATGAGTAACCAAATGGCTAAAATATGGATAATACAATTATTGAAAAATTATTTCAGTAATGTTCTTCTGTTGCAAGGGGCAGCAAATTCATATTAGAGCTTGAGGCTAATGTGAAATCATTAAATATGAGTCGGATCGAATAATTTATCCGTTTTTTCCATTACCTGGTTCGACCCGAACCATATCCGGTCCGATCCGCCTGTTTGCCACTCTTATGTGTGATTATGATTAGTGAATTTATGTCATATTTAGGAAAAGTTGTGTGATATTTTTATTACTAAAAATTATTTGGTGATTTTATGTTATATTTAGACAAAGTTAAATAACTTTTAGGTTACAAAAAATAATTTAGTAACTTTGGTACAATAAAATGGAGGTTGAGTGACAATATATGTAACAACCCGGCCGGTCGTTACATAGAACATGCATTATTATTACTGTTTATGCTTGGTCATAGCTTGGTTATACTGTTTATGATGTGTTAGAGTTGGTTAGTTCGGGTTCGGAAGGTTGTAGTAAGAATTGAGACACTTAGTCTCTAAAAGTAGCCTTATAGTTAGAAAAGTCAACTGAAAGTTGACTTATTGGTAGACGACCTCGGAATGCGGATTTTCTGGCTCGGATAGCTTCGTTAGGTGATTCGGAACTTAGGAGTGTGTTCGGAATATTTTTGTGATACCCGGTGTAGGATTAGGCTTGAATTGGCGAAAGTTAGTTTTTGGCGATTTTCAGTCGGCAATGGAAAATAGGATATCGGGGTCAGAATAGAATTCCGACAGTTGGAACAGATTCGTAATGTCATTTTGGGTATGTCTGCAAAATTTCAGGCCAATCGGAGGTGTTTTGGATAGTTTCGGCATCGTTGGTAGAATTTAGAAATTTCAAAGTCATAGGCTTGAACTCGATGCGATTTTGGTGTTTTGGTGTTATTTTCGATGTTTTGAGAGTGAAACTAAGTTTGAATGATCATTTATGATGTGTTGTTATATTTGATTGGGGTCCCGAGGGGCTCGGGATTGATTTCGGATGGTGAACATGATTTTTGATCTTGGAAATATGCAGCTTCAGCTGCTGGTGTTTCTGCTGCTGTCATTTCCGCACCTGCGGATGTTTGATCGTAGGTGCGAGCCGCAGGAGCGGCCATGGTAATCGTAGGTGCGGGCACAGGGGTCCTGGAGGAAAACCGCAGGAGCGGTCGCTTAGGCGCATCTGCGGAGTCGCAGGTGCGATGTCTGGGTCGCAGGTGCGAGAGTTGGCAGTTTAATGAAATTCCGCAGGTGCAGGCCTCCTGAGCGCAGGTGCAGGCCTCCTGAGCGCAGGTGCAGACCGCAGGTGCGAGGGCAAGGGTCGTAGGTGCGAAAAGCCTGGGCAGAAAGTTTAAGTTCTAAAAACGAGGGTTTTAAGCCATATTTCTAAACACCATTAGAGAGCTTGGGAGAAGGAGGTTTTTGAGAGATTTTCAGTGGGATTCTTGTGGTAAGTGTTCTTCAATCACTTTTAGTCTAATTTCATGAATTAGTATTGATTTTTACCATGTAAATTGAGGAATCAAAGTGGAAATTGGGAAAAAATGGGAAGAAAAGTTGGGATATTCTCTTGATGATTTGAAAGGGTATTTGAGGTCGAATTTTGGTAAATTTGATATGGGTAGACTCGGGGAAGGATAAGGATTCTAGTTTTGTAAATTTTATCGAATTCCGAGACGTGGGCTCGGGGATCGGGTTTGACCAATTTCGGGATTTTTGATAAATTTCGATTGGGTTTCATTCCTTGGCATATTATAATGGTATAAATCTGATTGTTAGTAGATTCGGAGCACTCGGAGGCCGAATTTAGAAGCAAGGGCAGCGCAGAGTAGTATTTTAGCCCGTTTTGAGGTAAGTAACATTTCCAAACTTGGAACTGAGGGTTCGAAACCCCCATTTATCTGGTATTTGATGTTAATTAAGGTGACACACGTGCCAAGTGAAGGGCATGCGGGCGTACACCGAATATTTGTGGCCTGGCTCATCCCATGGCACTGCCTAATGGTTATTTTAGGCTGATACTTGTACTGTGAAGGTTGTATTTACCTTGAACATATTAGAAATCATGTTAAGTATAATTGCTAAGGCTTCACGCCAATATGTTCAGACCGGAATGGTCAGTTATTGATGTCTCTATCTGTGAGTATTTGCTTTTATGTACTCAGTCTTGTTATAACATATGTTTCATGCCTTAGTCTCATTAATCGTTAGTTTATTTATATGTTATCATTGTTTTGGGCTGATTCTTATATCTGTGAGCCTTGTGAGTGAGACTGGAAGGTATTGACTGAGTGAGGCCGAGAGCCTGGTATTGAGATAGTTATGAGATCGGACTACACACCGCAGCGATCCTCGAATCATGCCTTCGTTGGCTTGATATAGCGTTTGGGCTTATAGGAGCCCCTCCGGAGTCTTTACACCCCCAGTGAGCGCACAAATATTGAGGGATGGATCTTCCCTGGGCATGGATCTTGTCCGAAGTTATTGATATATTGAGGGATGGATCGTCCCTGGACATGGATCTTGTCCGAGTGATATGTTCCGGAGATGGATCTTCTCCGTGGGGCTGGACTGGCCTTTTCCTCAGGACTAGGTGACTACGTCACTTGTGTTTATGTATAATCCGAGATGGACTTTCCCTGGGCCTGAAGGCCAATTCTAATACTGAGTGGACTTCCTTGTGACAGTTTGGGATATTGTGTACATGTCATTTCTGATTCCTTATGATCATATGCTGGTATGTAGATTGTACAGACATAATTGGTGTATCTTTGTTTATTTCCCGTTATATTACTGTCATGTCCAAGTTTATATATTTTTGTTCATGAATATCGAAGGTTTAGTCCGTCACTACCTCTCAGCCCATAGTTTGGGTTCATTACTTCTGAGTTGGTGTACTTACGTTATACCATGCACCTTGTGTGCAGATCCAGGTACATCGGGACTCGGCTCTGGTCATTGAGTAGCTGACAGTTTCATCAGAGTTGTCGAGCTAGCAGCTGGCGATCGTGATCTCGTCATCTCTTTCCTATTCTACTTGTCGTTATTTAATTTTCAGACTATGTTGGCCATTCCTCTTTTAATTATGTTATGTATTAGCAGCTCATGACTGTGTGACACTGGATCCGGGATTTGGAGGATTTAAGTTTTGGTTTCATAGATTGTTTCAAATTTCAGATTTACTACTGTTAATATCTTCATACTTGTTAAAATGATGTTTTCTCTGGTAATTGAATCTAGGTTTGTTATAAATAGGTGGCTGGCCTGGTTCCACGACAGGCGCCACCACGACTCTGAAATTGGGTCATGACAAGTTGGTATCAGAGATCTAGGTTGAATAGGTCTCACCAGTCATGAGCAGGTTTAGTAGAGTCTTGAGGATCGGTACGGAGACGTCTGTACTTATCTTCTAGAGGCCACAGAACCCTTGGGAAAATTCCACATTGTTGAATTCTGTCGTGCGACTCTGTTGAATTCTGGAACTAAACTTATGTTGTTCTCATTCTCTCACAGATGGTGAGGACTCGTGCTACCGATAGTGGTGATCAGACACCAGCAGGACCAGCCAGAGGCCGAGGCCGTGGAAGAGGGAGGGGTGCAGCCCGCACAACAGTCGGGGCAGCACCTGTGGACCCTCCCATTGCTCAGGATCAGGTCCCCGTAGCTGAGATCCTAGCGGGACAGGCTCAGGAACCAGTAGTGCCCATTATGGGGTCTCCTAGAGACCCTAGCCCAGATCTTGACGGTGTGTACCAACCCGTCACAGGTAGTCGCCATGTCCACTACTGCTGCTACTTCTCAGGCCGGGGGAGGCATTCAGACTCCAGCTGCCCGGACACCTGAGCAGGTCACCCAGGGGCTTCAGACACCTGGGGCAACTCCAGTGCAGCCGATTGCTCCGGTACAGGATTATGTGGTCCCAGCTTTAGCTGATGATGAGCAGCGTAGGTTGGAGAGATTCAGCAGACTCCAGCCTCCGACTTTTAGTGGTACTGAGGGCGAGGATGCCCATGCCTTCTTGGATAAGTGTTAGAGGATACTACGCACAACAGGGATATTAGAGGCCAGTGGGGTCCCATTTACTACCTTCCAGTTTTCAGGAGATGCACTTTCTTGGTGGGAGGCCTATGAGAGGCGTAGATCCGCTGATGCAACGCCCCTTACATGGCACCACTTCTCCATTCTCTTTTTGGAGAAGTATATACCGCAGTCCCGCAGAGAGGAGCTGCGCAGAGAGTTTGAGCAGTTGCGTCAGCGGGACATGATTATGGCGCATTACGAGATGAGGTTCTCTAAGTTGACACGTCATTCCATCTGGCTAGTTCCCACAGACAGAGAGAGGATTAGGAAGTTTGTTGATGGTCTCACTTACCATCTTCGGATCTTTCTGACCAGGGAGAAGGTATTTGGTGCTTTTTTTGAGGAGGTAGTTGATATATCCAGGGAGATTGAGTCAGTTCACCGCCAGGAGCGGGTTGAGAGGGAGGCTAAGAGGCCTCGAGGGTCTGGTAGCTATGGTGGTGTTCACTCAGGAGGTCAGTCTCAGCACAACAGAGGCCGTTCATTTAGGCCTCCTCAGCCAGCTCGTCCAATCTACAGTGGTGCTTCATCAGGACACGGTCCCCGTAGCCCTCATCCGAGTCATTCATCATTTAGCGCCCTCCCAACCTAGAGCTCATCTCGGCCGCCATCAGTTCAGGGTTCTTCAGCACATGGCTCTTCTAGCAGCTATTCTGGTTCTAGGGGTTCCCTTCAGTCCCCACCGTCTTTTGCTTAGAGGGGTTGCTTCCAGTGTGGGGATCCGGGTCATATCAAGAGGTATTGTCCCCTCCATTATGGTAGTTCATTTCAGCAGAGGAGCCAGCCTCCAGCTTCAGCACCAGTTTCTACACCACCCGCTCAGGCAACCAGGGGTGGAGGCCAGTCAGTCAGAGGCCGCCCTAGAGGGGGAGGTCGATTAGGTGGAGGGAAGGCTCGCTTCTATGCACTCCAAGCCAGACCAGATGCCATAGCTTCAAATGCAGTGATTACAGGTATTATCTCAGTCTGCCACCGAGATGCTTCGGTATTATTTGATCCTGGTTCCACGTATTCATATGTTTCATCATACCTTGCTCATTTCTTGGATATACCCCGTGAGTACTTGATTACATCTATCCATGTGTCGAATACGGTGGGTGATATTGTTGTGGTGGACCGAGTGTACCGGTCTTGTGTTATATCTATTGGGGGTCTGGAGACCCGGGCAGATCTATTATTGCTTAGCATGGTTGACTTTGATGTGATATTGGGCATGGATTGGCTATCTCTGTGCCATGTTGTTCTTGACTGTCACGCCAAGACTGTGACCTTAGCTATGCCCGGATTGCCGAGGATTGAGTGGAGAGGTTCGGTGGAGCATGTGCCTAGTAGGGTGATTTCCTACTTGAAGGCTCAACGTATGATTGGGAAGGGATGTGAGTCATGAGGGATGTTAGCAGTGAGACTCCTTCTATTGATTATGTTCCGGTGGTCCGTGATTTTCCGGACGTATTCCCTGCAGACCTACCAGGTATGCCACTTGACAGGGACATTTATTTTGGTATTGACTTGGTGCCAGGAAACCTATCTCTACTCCACCTTATCGTATGGCACCAGTGGAGTTGAAGGAATTGAAGGAGCAACTTCAGGAACTCCTAGATAAGGGGTTCATCTGTCCTAGTGTGTTACCTTAGGGTGCGTCGGTGTTGTTTGTGAAGAAAAAGGATGGTTCCATGCGCTTGTGCATTGATTATCGGTAGTTGAACAAGGTTACGGTGAAGAACCGGTATCCTTTGCCCCGTATTGATGACTTGTTTGACCAGCTTCAGGAAGCTAGGGTGTTCTCCAAGATTAACTTGAGGTCCGGATATCATCAGTTGAAGATTCGGGATTTTGACATTCCGAAGACTGCTTTCAAGACCAAATATGGTCATTATGAGTTTCTGGTTATGTCATTTGGGCTGACCAATGCCCCAGCCGCGTTCATGCATTTTATGAACATCGTGTTTCAGCCTTACCTTGATTCATTCGTCATTGTGTTCATTGATGACATCCTGGTGTATTCTCGTAGCCAGGAGGAGCATGCTCAACATTTGAGGGTTGTGTTGCAGAAGTTGAGGGAGGAGAAGCTTTATGCAAAGTTCTCTAAGTGTGAGTTATGGCTTGGTTCAGTAGCTTTCTTGGGGCACGTGGTGTCTAGTGAGGGTATTCAGGTTGATTCGAAGAAGATTGAGGCGGTGCAGAGCTGGCCTAGACGTCCTCGGCTACAGAGATTAGGAGCTTCCTTGGATTGGCGGGATATTACCGTCGCTTTGTAGAGGGGTTCTCTTCTATTGCTTCACCCTTGACAAGATTGACCCAGAAGGGTGCTCCATTCAGATGGTCCGATGAGTGTGAGGAAATCTTTCAAAAGCTCAAGTCAGCATTGACCACATCTCTGGTATTGGTGTTGCCTACTGGTTCGGGTTCTTACACAGTCTACTGTGATGCTTCTAGAGTTGGTTTGGGAGCGGTTTTGATGCAAGACGGTAGGGTGATTTCCTACGCGTCTAGACAGTTGAAGGTGCATGAGAAGAATTATCCTGTGCACGATCTTGAGTTAGCTGCCATTGTTCATGCCCTAAAGATTTGGCGCCATAATTTGTATGGAGTGTAGTGTGAGATTTTCACTGACCATCATAGTTTGCAGTATCTGCTGAAGCAGAAGGACTTGAATTTGCGTAAGAGGAGATGGTTGGAGCTTCTCAAGGATTATGACCTCACTATTTTGTATCATCCGGGGAAGGCCAATGTAGTGGTCGATGCCCTGAGTCGCAGAGCAGAGAGTTTCGGGAGTCTAGCCTACCTTTCAGCAGCAGAGCTGTAAAGACTCATAAATTTTTTAACTAAAAATGATGCCCGGGTAGGCTCCCATGTTGTTATAACTGTAGAAATTCTTAAAAACAGACCTTTTTGAAGTCAAAGTACCTCGGGACTTAAAAGATATAATTTCCCAGAATTGCGCAGTTCTGCGGTCCACTATGCGATCGCAGAACAGATATGCGGACCGCATAGTGGTCGCATACCTGGAAAGTTGCTGTCCATTTCAAGGACAGCTATGCGGCCCAAGATGCGATCGCATTTTGAGAATGCGGGCCGTATAGTTGTCGCATTCTTGCACCTTGAATCTTGAGGAGGGAGTTATGCGACGCATTATGCGATCGCATAACAGGTATGCGGACCTCATAGTGGTCGCATACCTGGGCAGCCTGCTTTCCCTTTTGGCCTAGCTGAGGGCCATTTATGCGACAGGAATGCGGACCGCATAGCAGGAATGCGATCGCATTCCTGACCGCATATCCTGCTTCGGGGCTTCTAATTTCTGATTTTAAAACCCGACCCCTAGTTTAATAAAACACCCCTCCCCTTAATTTTTAACATCTATCGGACTAAAATAGAGAGAAGGGAGAGTGAGTTTAGTGAGAGAAAGTCATCTTCTTCATCAAATCAGTCCACCACCTCTACGCAGGCTTGGAAATCTTCGAGTAGTCGTGTCTTCTTCACCACAAGAGGTAAGTCTTCACCCTATTTCCCCAAATTGTCAGATGTTAGTTAAGAATAAAACACACATGAAATTGATTCTTGAAGATAAAAGCTAGTACTTACATGCATGTTCGTGATCTGTCCTAATATGGCAAGGGGGTGTAAGTTAGAGCAATTTTCCACTAAAAAGGGGATTAGAAATCTAAGGGGTCATAGTGTTTGATAAAATGCCCAAATTAATTCAAGATTCCTAATTCTAAGATAAATGTGTCGCATTGTGAACTAGATTGACGGTGTGCCGGTTCGGTGAATTGTGATAGAAATTAAAGGGAATTCCAACTCAATGTATGTATGGCTAACTTTAATCTTTGTAGAGTCGCCTTGTTGGTGTTCGAGAATTCGGTATGTATTTCGGGTTTGATTGTATTTGAATAAGATGTCCTATTATGATGAGATGAAGGGTTCTGTTCTCTGAATGCCTTAGTTGATTTTCCATGCCACCATGCTATGTGAGATTGTGAACTGTGATTCCTTGTACTTACTCTATCATGTGCAAAACTCACTATATGCTTGAATATCTCGGTATGAAAGGAAGTGCTACCAAATGAACGAAATGGTAATGAACTCAATTGTTGAATGTATCCAAGTGCTAATGGCTGTGTAGCAAATGATGAAAAGGAAATGTGGATTTATTTAATTAAGCTAAATGATTATGGCATATCGTACATGACTCACTGTTTGGTAAAAGTTATTGTGCCCTTGATTTCACATGGTTGTTTGGTTGTTATGAATTTATACTCTTGATGATAGAAATACTTGTGATTGAATTATTGGCTGTTGTTGCTATCAATGTGATTGTACGGTGGGATCAGCTTGCACGCCGCAACAGGTGAAATAAGGATGATATGTTGAGAAGTAATAAGGGTGGAATGTTATTGTACGGTGGGATCGGGTTGCACGCCGCAACAGAAGAAATAAGGGTGGAATGATGAGAAGAAATAAGGGTGGAATATGATTGTATGGTGGGATCGGGTTGCGCGCCGCAACAGGAGAACAATTGAAGTAAGGAACTGTGAAAATCTCATTTGTGGTTCTCTGTATCTCTGTGCAATAATTGTTTGGTTTCTTTGACTGCCTTCTATCTGTGCATTGCTTTGATTTTACTTAGAGTAAAGTTTGTTCATACATACTAGTACTATTCAATGGTACTAACGTTCCTTTTGCCGGGGGCGCTACATCTTTTATATGGATATAGGTGGTCCTATAGCAGGTAGCTCCGTCCGCCGATAGTGGTGCCTTCTCTTCATCCCTTCAGTAGTACTGATGAGCCTCATTCCTCTCAGGTCCGTGCGTAGTCCATGTCATCTCTTTTGTATATTTTGGTTCTCTTAAGGTATAGCCGGGGCCTTGTTGCTGGCAAGTATGTATACCCTCCTCCGTACCTTTAGAGGTTCCATAGACACTGTGTGGGTTGTATATATTTTGGGTAGTAGTTGTAATTATTCGTAATCATGGTCCCGAATTGGAGATGTTGTGCTTAGTTTATATATTTTGGGATTATCAAATGTTGAAGCTTTAAAAGAGGAAAATGGACTTATGTTGTAAATTCATACTTTGGTTCCATTTGCTATTTCATTTATAGATTGGTATATTATAAACACGGGGTAATGCGTTGGGTAGGAAAGGCAATCCAGGTCCGCTTGACCGGGATCATCCGATTAGGCGCCGGTCTCGTCCCTCGAATTTGGGGCGTGAAAAACTTGGTATCAGAGCCTAAGATTTTAAAAGTGTCCTAGGATGTCTCGGAGCCGTGTCTAGTAGAGCCCTTATTATCGGTGTGTTGTCGACCACATCTATAATTAGGGGGCTGCATGGACATTTAGGAAAATACCTATTTATTACTATTCTATATCGTGCGATGTGGTGAAAGGTGAGGTTGTCTATCTCTAACTAGTGCGATGTTCCAATTTTCAGTAAATGGCACCTAAGAAGAGAGATCGACTCGGCCTAGAGTCCAATGCCACCCCAAGTGTGGCCATACATTCCCAATCGGATGGTGCGGGTGAGGACAATTCCCCGACCATGAATCAGCCTGAATCCTCCGTTCCTGGCCAGGCTATTCCAGTCCCTACTCCAGCAGAGGGTGCTACGATCCCTCCCGCTGATATTCCTGATCGTCCTCCAGCCCTAGCTTCGGGTTCCGCTATTCCTGATGGGGACATCAAGGGAGCTATTCAGATGTTGACACAGTTGGTGGCCTCTCAGGACCAGAGATCAAATATTGCCCCCGCACCCTCGAGTGAGCAAGGGGATTCTTCAGGTTCCAGAGTCAACCAGTTCCTACGGTTAGCCCCTCCAGAGTTCACAGGCACCGACCCAGAGGCCGATCCTCAGGAGTTTATAGACGAGATGTACAAGACCCTCCGGGTTATGAGGGCTACTGATACAGAGGGAGTTGAGTTAGCTTCCTATCGTCTAAAGGGAGCGGCATATTCATGGTTCGAGATGTGGGAGAGTTCCCGTGGAGAGGGGAGCCCTCCGGCGAGGTGGGATGAGTTTGTAGATGCTTTTATGGATCATTTCTTGCCTGCCGAGACTAGGGCAGCCCGTGCTGCAGAGTT
>ML267186.1:558-60834 GCA_005239495.1 Nicotiana undulata
TGTTGCCAAGGTATGCTTTTTATAGAGGGCCAAAAATTCGAGTGAAAAGTGGACAAAAACACCCATGTCGGACTGATATGCGCTCGCATCCCTGTCGCATATCAGGGATGCGATTCGCATCTTCAACGCATATCAAACCCTAGGTCCCAGAGGTTCATCGCATGTGAGATGTGCGGTCCGCATTAGTGATATGCGATCGCATTCGTGCGTCGCATTTACAATGTAGCTTCAGGCATCAGATGGTGAGGCGACTCAAATGCGAACCGCATTTGAGATATGCGATCGCATATTCGACCGCATTTCACTCATTAAACTTGACTCATCTTTCTGTTGCGGTATGCGATCTCTGGGCTCGAAATGCGATTCGCATGTTGCATATGCGATCGCATTCGGCCATTGCTCCCCTCTTTTCTCTTCTTTACTCTCTTTTGCTCAATTTCACTCCAATTTTTAACCACTTCATGGCATCATTTTCCTTCAAATAGAGCAATTATACGCTAAAAACGACCTCAAGTTATCATTTAACAATACAAAAATCTAATGAGAAAAGGCTAAAATGAGTGGTAAAATCACCACTCATCATCCGTACAAAGTTATTTTAAGGAAGTATGTATGATCCTTGATTCCTAGTGAAGTTCATATTTATGGTATGATGTCCATAATGTTAATCGAAGGTGCAACTACCTTACGTCACTCCGAAAGGTTTAGAGCGTGATTCCATGAGTCCAGCATGCATTATATATAGTATATATTTTACTCTACCGAGCCGCGCTATAGTCAGAGGGGTACGGCACCATTGTGCAACCACTAATCAGTTGGGTTTACCGAGCTCCATGTGGACGGGTACAATTCTACCGAGCCTTATGATGGCCGGGTATATTTTTACCGAGTTCTCTTCGAGGTCGGGTATGATATGATGATGATGATGATGCCCACAGACGCGGATATTTTTAAAAGATTACGTATATATATGTGTCACGCATTTCATGTCACTATCTCTTAGAGGCACTCAGATGCTACATGTTGTATCTCCTACATCTCGCCTTACATTACTGCTCTTAGTTATATTTTTCTGCCTTACATACTCAATACTTTATTCATATTGACGTCCCTTTTTCCTGGGGACGCTGCGTTTCATGCCCGCAGGTCCCGATACACAGGTTGACAGCCCTCCTAGTAGGCCATCAGCTCAGGGAAAGGTGTTGCTGCACTCCACTTGCTCCGGAGTTGCCTATTTGGTCAGTATGATTGGGACATGCGTTGACTGGTATGGAGGGGCCCTGTCCTGACCTTTTTGATATTTATGTACTCTTAGAGGATTGTAGACAAATGTCAGGTATATGGATACTTGTATGGCCTTGTCGGCCTATGTTTTGAGCTTACAAATGGTCATGTCAGCCTTATAGGCGCGTATTTGACATATATAAGTT
The DNA here is from genome assembly GCA_005239495.1 of Nicotiana undulata. NCBI lineage: Eukaryota > Viridiplantae > Streptophyta > Magnoliopsida > Solanales > Solanaceae > Nicotiana > Nicotiana undulata. Next base: position 1,989 of record ML267186.1, read on the forward strand.
TCTATATCATGTTAGGTCGTCCTATGTCTAGCATTTTCTTATGTTTTATTTCGGTTATATCATAACGACCCTTTTGGAACATTTACCCATGATAGTATGATAAGAAATATATGTTATGTTGGTACTCGGTTGAGTAAGGTACTGGGTGCCCGTCACGGCCCATAGTTTGGGTCGTAACAGAAGTGGTATCAGAGCAGTTCTGTCCTAGAGATGTCTATAATTCGTGTCTAGTAGAGTCTTGTTTATGGGTGTGTTGTGCACCACACATATAAGCAGGAGGCTATAGGTCATTTAGGATTGTCACTCTTTCTTCTTACTCTAGATCGTGTGGTAGAGCTCAGTTGTAAGAATTCAAACTTCTAAATTCTACTTTATTCGTAATACAATGATACCTCATCCAAATAGACAGTTGATAAGAGATTAAATATGGCTGTGGAAGAGTTGAGTAAGAGAAACGCAATTTTGCATCATGCTTGATGACTAAATGTGGGGTCTTCAACAGATTATGTGTATACTAAGACGTTTAATCTTCTTGGTAAGGAGCCGTAAGGAATATATATCTATCTGTAATGACCCAAAAGGGTCATCCCGTATATCTCTATCTAATTCCGTGTTCTGAGGTCATGAAAACCTCCTTCTATCTCATCTCAATTTGCGTGCGTAGCCCGGGCATGTAGCCGGGAAGCCTTTATGTGAAAAACAGATAAAAATGATAATATTTGTATTAGGAATTTGAATAAAGTTGACTTCGATCAACACTTTTGGTAAACAGACCCAGACCTGTGATTTGACGGTCCCGGAAGGTCCGTAGGAAAATATGGGACTTGGGCGTATGCCCGGAATCGAATTCCAAGGTCCCAAGTACGAGAAATGAATTTTTAAAAGAAATTTTGTGAAAAATATAAGAGATTTTTGAAAATGAAATTCTATGTGAAACCTATGGTATCGGGCCTGTATCTTTGTTCCGGAGCCCGATACAGGTTCGATATAATATTTGTGTCATATCTGTAAAATTTGGTAAGAAACGGACTTCGTTAGATGCGATTCGGACCTTACATGAAAATTTTGATGTTTAAAGAAATTTTGAGAAATTTCATTGATTTTGGGGTTTAATTCGATGTTTATGATGTTATTTTGGTGATTTGATTACACGAATAAGTCTGTAGGATGTTTTTGAGGTTGTGTGCATATTTGGTTTGGAGTTCCGAGGGCTCGGGTGAGTTTCGAGTAGGTCCCGGGATGTGTTTAGGCTTAAAACATAGTTGTTGCATGTTAGAGAAGTCAGATCTCTGAACCCGCCAGCGAGGTCCACGATCGTTTTTATGCGATCTACGGTGAGGAGCTGGACCACTGGTCTCAGTGGTTAGGGAACATATAGGGACGGGAGCGAGAGGTCAGACAATATCAGGAGAGAGACTTTTGGGAGGCGAGGAGGCCTCGTAAACCGGAGTAATCTACTGGTCCTTATTATGAAGACAAGGTACGACACGGTAAAGATATTGTGGGTCATCCAGTTCGGCTTTCATCACCAGCTTCGCATGGGATTTCAGGTACTCATGGGTCTCATAGGATTCGTATTGTACGTTTTCCACAGCCACGTCGGCAGAGAGATTGTATTCAGTGTGGAGATGGTAGCCACATGGTGAGAGATTGTTCCAGGATTCAGGTAGGTGTGTTATAGCAGGGTATTCAGGTGAGTAGAGGGCGCCCAAGAGGGGGAGGCCCGACCCATTGTTGCGTTTCATATAGTAAACTAGAGGTCGTTATGCCAGATATCATCACCCAGGTATGTTTTGATGTGTTATAGAGGAGCACCAATTGTATTTCACTATAGTTATGTTGGTCAGGACGAGTTTCCCTTGTTTGTTGTTTCATTTGTGGGTGAGTTTCATGTTTTGCACTCTATTTTGTGTTTGCTCCTGTTGGGAGATTCTATGAGTAGTAGCTCGTGTCTATCGTTGTTTATTTCATTCTTGATAGTAGTGAAACTGGAAGTGAGTCCTTGTTGTTCTTCGTGGTAAGCTTTATGTGATTTTCCTAAGTATTTTGTTTACGAGTTGTGATTTGATACTCCATCGAGATGTGAGTTCAGCTAGCATTATGATTTTATCAGCTGAGATAAATTAGTGGAGGAATTTCAATTGGTATGATATATATTTTCGGTATGTGATTCAGAGTTGAGGGAGAGATCCTCGTGATAGTTGTGATTCGATATGTTTGGACCGGGCTGAGTACCGCGGTGGGAATTTTATCAGGATGGAATCTTGGTGATTTGTTCATATGCCTTGCTTCTTCCTTGTTATATTGCTTTCGGTAAGTCAGTATTGATAGAGAGTTATGCCTATGGGCTTGTTTGATAGTTCCTTTATATGTTTCTATATTCATATTCAGTCATTTTTCTATGTGCTTCTTTAGTTTAACTTGCGGAATGTGTGTCGGTGGTGTTAGTTGTGGCTTAGTGATTCGGGTGTTTAATGGTGAAGTCTTCGTGTTTATTGCATCATTATCAGTATTATGGGGCTTGGAAACAGAAGTCTTTCAGATGTGAGGCTAATTGTCAATGTTGAGTTGATTTCGGGCAGCTATTATGATCAAAAGTGTTATTTGAGCCTATGTGTGATGTGCTAAGTTGTGTGGTCGTGCCTTATGGGTGTAGTCATGAGTTGATGCAGCTGGTTGAGGCTAATGCCGGATATGGATTTAGAATCGGGTTTTTTGTGAATGAGTAGAAGGTGAGAAGTAGAGGTAATAGGCTTATGTTGGTTGGAGTGACGTGGGATCACCCGCGGTTATGTGTTGGAAGTATACAATCAGTGATTGGATGAGTTCAAGGTGAATCTTGGCACGTTCGAGGACGAACGTTTGTTTAAGATGGGGAGATTGTGATGACCCAAAAGGGTCATCCTGTATATCTCTAGCTAATTCCGTGTTCCGAGGTCGTGAAAACCTCCATCTATCACCTCGACTTGCGTGCACAGCCCGGGCGTGTATCCGGGAAGACTTTATGTGAAAAATAGATTAAAATGATAATATTTGTATTAGGAATTTGAATAAAGTTGACTTCGATCAACACTTTTGGTAAATGGACCCGGACCTGTGATTTGACGGTCCCGGAGGGTCCATAGGAAAATATGGGACTTGGGCGTATGCCCGGAATCGAATTTCGAGGTCCCAAGTCCGAGAAATGAATTTTTAAAAGAAATTGTTTTCTGAAAAATATAAGAGATTTTTGAAAATGAAATTCTATGTGAAACATGTGGTATCGGGCCTGTATCTTGGTTTCGGAGCCCGGTACAGGTTCGATATAATATTTGTGTCATATCTGTAATGTTTGGTAAGAAACGGACTTCGCTAGATGCGATTCGGACCTTACATGCAAAATTTGATGTTTAAAGAAGTTTTGAGAAATTTCATTGATTTTGGGGTTTAATTCGATGTTTATGATGTTATTTTGATGATTTGATTACACGAATAAGTCTGTAGGATGTTTTCGAGGTTGTGTGCACATTTGGTTTGAAGTTCCGAGGGCTCGGGTGAGTTTCGGGTAGGTCCCGGGATGTTTTTAGGCTTAAAACATAGTTGTTGCAAGTCAGAGAAGTCAGATCTCTGAACCCGCCAACGAGGTCCGCGGTCGTTTTTGTGTGGTCCGCAGAAGGGCCTTTGCGGCTGCACTCATTTTTGTGCGGTCCGCGGTGAGGAGCTGGACCACTAGTCTTACTTAGGAGGCTTATAGCTTTTGATCTACAAGGGATTTTGAGATGATTCAAAAACAAAAGTTGTAGCCCTTCGTGTTTAGTTTCCAAAAAGGTAAAGAAATCCCAATTTGGACATCTGTAGAGAAAGTTATGGCCAAAATATTAAAGCATGTTACTACAGTCATTTTTCTTTGTTTTCCTTGTTTTGTTTTGTTTTTTTGTTAGTGCGGCCGCACTCCCTTTTTGTGCGGTCCGCGGTGGGCCCTGAGGTGGGGTATATTTAAACGGAAATTTCAGTTATTTTTCATTTTTCAAAACCCTAAAAAGGTAAGAGGCGATTTTCCTAACACTCTTTCTTCTCCAAAACATTAGTAAGTGATTTCTAACTCATTTTATTTACTCCTTAAATTCTTTTAACAAGATTTCATCCTAGAATCTAGGGTTTTCATGGTGGTATTGGGAATTTGGTTAAAACCTAAGAATATTGAAATTTGGGGATTTAGACCTCAAATTGAGGTCGGATTCCAAAATCATTTAGATATCCGGGCTCGGGGGTGAATGGGTAATCGGGTTTTGGTCTGAATTTTGGATTTGGACCGAGCGAGCCCGGGGTCGATTTTTGACTCATGGGAAAAAACTTTAGAAAACTCATTTCCATGCATTAGAATTGATTCATTTAGCATTTATTGATATAATCAAGTAACTTGTGGCTAGATACGAGCGAGTTGGTGGTGGAATCAAGAGGTAAAGCGGTAGTTGAGGCTTGAACTTTGATCATGGAAGTCGAGGTAAGTATCTTGCCTAACCTTGTGTGGGGGAACTACCCCTTAGGATTGAGTCTTCTTTGTTGCTTGTAGACCGTGTATGCGAGGTGACGAGTGCGTACTCGGACTTATTTGCTAATAGATTGGCCTTTTAGGATTCGTAGGTTCTTATGTCACCTGTGTATGAGTTGTAATTGTTACCTTTGAATCCTTGGTTGTTAATTTCATCCTTTCCTGCTTAAATTAGAATTACTTGCTTTTGGATTCTTTCGTTGGCTATTTGATCTTAATTGACTTAACTGAATATTTTACCGCTCTTATCTTCATGCTATATTTGCTTCCTAAAACTGCCAACTTGACCATATTAGTGCTATCTAGCTTTATAGTTGTTTAGCCGTGGTTAGAACATCCACTCGTTGGTGTCAAGCATGCCCGTGAGTCTTACATTGTGATTTATATGATTCTTCCCTTATGTGCTACTTGGGTCTAGTTGATGAACATTTATGTTGTCGATAGTTCTTTGATGTTGCCTATTACTGGGCCTTTGTTTAAGCTGAGTTTTATTCCGTGAAGTTAACTGTTTAGGTGAGATTGGTTATAGTTGTTTCCCTTGCCGGGATCGTGTGGTTTCTCTTATTATTCCTGTTGTTGATGATGTTGCTTGCCTTGTTGACTCCCTTGCCGGGATGTTATGGTTTCTATTACTGTTTATGTTGTTAATGATATTGTTTGTATTGTTGACTCCCTTGCCGGGATGTTGTGATTTATAGTTCATATTGTTGATTTTCCTTGCCAAATTGTTGTTCTTGATATTGTTTTGGTGAGGAAGAGTGTACAGCACGAAGGGTGATGCCGTGTATTTATTTATTTATTTATTGTGAGGATGAGAGTGTAAAAGCACGAAGGGTGATGCCGTGTCATGTTATTATATTAAAGCACGAAGGATAATGTTGTGTCGTTTCTATTTATTTTATTGTGAGGATGAGAGTAAAAGCACGAAGGGTGATGTCGTGCACTTGTCTTTGCATTTTATCCCGTTGTTCTAAATTTGGATATTTCTACTAATCTCTTACTGCATTTATTGGCAAGATTTGATATTCCTGTACTGCATGACAATTTCTGAGTTACGGACTGAGTTCCGGTAGATAAATCTTGAGGAGATTTTGATCAAGGGATTTTATTGAAAAGTATTATTAAAAAAGTAATGGTTTCGAAATGATTTTATTTGAATGACTTTTACATCGAAGGTATGTTTGAAAAGCATTCGTCTTGCATAAAATGATATTTGGAATGTCATTTATTGGGAAAAACATCGTTGGAAAGTTCATATTTTGAAAGAAACTATATTTCTTTTTGGGATTCCACTTTATTAAATATACTTATATATACATTTGGGGAAAGTATGTTTGCAAAGGAGAGCCTTCTATACTAAAATGAGTATATTTGCAAAGTTTTTGTATGAACCTCTGTTTAAAGGTTTCCACCAGTATATGGATTTTAATAGCTAAGGCCTGATGTGAACAAACAGGCGTAGAGTTGAGTTATTGGTGTTCTCTATTGCGTTGTGTTTTCTTCCATTTTGGCTTGTTTTGCTGTCCATTTTTCTGTGTATTTTTATGGTGTTTCGTTGGTTAATTTCTGTACTTTCCTTCCGCATTATATCGTCATTGTTGTAAATTATTCCGTGAAGTCTTAGATAGATGTAGAGTTCAGTTATTTCTGTATTCATGTCAGTTTATTTTGTTAGACCAGTGGTGTCTTGACTAGTCCTCGTCACTACTCCACCGAGGTTAGTCTTGATACTTACTGGGCACTATTGTGGTGTGCTCATACTACACTTCTGCACATTTTTGTGTGCAGATCCAAGTATATACATTGTTAGTAGCTGAGTGGATCGTTGCCGAGGAGACTCAAGGTAACCTGTTGTTGCATTCGCAGGCTTCAAAGTAACCTTCTTACCAGTAGCATTCATATACTGTTGTATTTATTTCCAAACAGTTGTATTTAGAAGTTGTAGAAGATTCGTAGAGCTTATGACTTGTATTACCGGATTTTGGGAAGATTTGTAAATTCTGTCAAGATTCTATATAGATATTTTTAGTTTCCTTTATTTATTGTTGTTATTCAGTAACTGTTAGGCTTACCTAAGCCTTAAGACTAGGTGCCATCACGATACCCAACGGAGGGAAATTTGGATCGTGACACTATCCACCCATATGGTAAAAAAATAACGAGAGAATTAGAAGGTAGATACAAGTTTCAAGCAGTAAAAGGAGCAAGGTGAATAGGGGTACTCGGTACTCGATTAGTGAAGATTATCAGTATTTACAATCCAGGCAGAGAAATATAAGCATTCTGCGTTACTTTCAACAGTAATAGAGATATATATAATTGGCCACACCCATCTCAGTTATGCCCTATGAGAGCTAACCGATATAGCTTAAGAGAAGGACGGGATATCAGGATCCAGTTAGGGTTAACGTAACCCAAAATGTTGGATGAATTATTTGCTTTAGTTGACATTTTCCGAAGGATATTGCAAGTGTGCTGACAGATCTCCCTGTGAGACACCCAGATGGTGCACCCTAGAATAGTACAACTAGATATATACTAGAATGTTCAAAGACATGCACTGGAATCCTGGAAAGAATGAATATTACCTTAGTGTGGAATTCATCCCTAGTAGAGAGAGAATGTTAGGCAACCCGAAAAGCCAGTTGATGGAGCAAGGAGGGCTAAAAGCAAAAGAATGCCTTGTTGGAGTTTTCAAAATAAAGTGATACACATAAATGCTAGCATGGAAATAAGAAGAGAGTTAATAAATTATTATGAGTAAGATGTGATACGTGGATGACGACGGTAGATCAAAAAATGACAGTATTACCGAATCTATAGTTAAGGGAAGAAAAAGACAAGAGGTACCAGGCCTTGAGGCAACAAAAGAGCATAGGTCATTAAGTCACATCCTCATTTCGAGAAATAAGTTCGTGACTCCAACGTGATTACCAGAAGTAAAAGTTAGACCCTCAAGTAATAGAAATTAGTAGGGGATAGTAAACAAAAAAATTGAACATGAATTAGGGATCGAAGGAATTGATAATAGTCGGCATCGTTTCAAAGATAGTGTTTCGACAATAATAGAATGAACAATAGAAGAATAACCTTTAAAGGTCATTCTCGAAGACGCTTCCCTAAAGAAAACACTATGAGCATAGTTAAGCTTAAGGGACTAAATGTGCCAGTTACACTAGGTGTCACCCTTGTGCATAAGAAATTCAATAACACCTGGTGTAGAAGGGTTAGCACAAGGCGAGTAATATGTCTATGAAGATGTGGAAAAAAAATTCCAAAGATGAAGAGGTAAATATCGAATGGTAAAGGAAGAATGCGGTAAAAAGGTGAAAGGAATGAGATTGTATTTATTCAGATCCTACAGATATAATATGACTCCAGAACATTATGCAAGCATGATGTCGGGAGAATCAATAAGGGTTTCTCACTCGATGATATTGATAAATAAGTGGAGATGAACACTCGATACATAAGGATCCCGTACGAGAGGTAAGTTAAGACAAAGGACATAACCCAAGAGGCGCTACATAAAATACAGATATGAGAGTGGACCAACTGGTAGTCTGTAGTTTATTCAGGAAGAGCCTAGTTTTGGCTAGATAGGAGGATACGGACAAATCAGTAGATCATGCCATATAAAAGTAGAGAAACCTAGCATAGGAAATTTAGTCTCTCAGATACGACATCGTAATTCTCGAGAAATATTCATATAGGAGTTGGGGTAGTAGAAGTTACAATATAAGTATTACGGAAATAAAAGAGAGTGCCACTTGGGAGACAACTGAAATTTCAATTCAGAAGCAATCCTACGAGCACAAGGGCACGGAGGTAATTAACTAAGGATTATGATAGGCAAGTAAGAACATCAGAAATACCGTGGGGTATACAATGTAAAAAGCTCGCAGCTTTACAAGAGTGAGAGAGTCTTCCCTAAGAACTGCAACGAAAGACTAGTTGAGGAAATAAGGAAGAAGGCTTCAACATAAGCATAGTGACCTAAAGAAGAAATGATCTTGTAACAGCAGTCTCACTATAATATTGCATGCACTCCAAAAGAAAGTGGCACCTATCGTGGGTAATGAATGGGAAGAAAAAAAAATCAAAGCTTGATAATTGAGAGCATATGAGATACAGGGAACTCCGGTATTCATGGGAACTAAGATAAGCCAAGTATCCATGCACCAAGTGGCAGAACGACTAGTAAAAGTAATTGCTTACATTTAAAGACAACTGAGAAGGCATGAAAGGAAATCTATGGTGCTAGCATGTTAAAAGGAAGGGTGCGAGTAGTATAAATAGATATGCGTAGGTCGCAAGCTAAAGTATGGTACAACAACAAGGTTTTAGCTAGACAGGAGTAAGGATAAGAAAAGGTGAGTGAGAAGGTGACGAGAATAGGTAAGTCCTCAGGATTAAACCCATTACAACAAGAGAGCTGATGGTTTCCATAAAGTTATAAAAAGCTCAATATAGCATGAGTGAACTCAAAAGGAGTTTAAATATAGGAGAATTTAGAAGAGATGGAATGTTACCCTGGTAGTAAAGTAAGGGTGTAACTATGGTAAATGATAAGAGGATGACGTTTAGGCCTTTGATTGAGTAATGATTTTGAAAACAAGGATTTCATGAACTGCACGGGATTATAATACTCCATAGGATGAATCACATTGGGATACTATGAAATACAGTTATTGGAGTATAGTATCGTCCCTAAGTGGATCAAGAAAATCACCTCAGATATTCCTCGATGAGACGTGAGCGCTAGTGACGATATATTACATAAGAGGTTTCAAGTTATCAGTGGTAGATTATAGATCAACATTAAGGTGAATCAACAATAAATGGATGAAAGTTACAAAGTATGAGATGAGAATAGGCTGTCATTATTAAGATGAACAGCAATAAGGAAGGATTAAATGGCTTAGATTTAGTAGGATAATCAATGAGAGAGTAACCTGGAGTTGGGTGGCAGGCCTCAATAATAATAAACTGAAGTAAGAGTTATAGTACATTATGAGCTACCTAGTTGTGGTAAATCCATAAGCATAGATAACTGAGGCCATGAAACAAGATATAAAATAGTTGTAAGTTCAACAAAGTACCAAGCAAAGAACTTTAGTACACCTATAGATGCCCAGAGGGATAGCATGTCATAGTACTATATATGTTCACAAAGTGAAGCCTAGGGATTCGTTAAAAGCTAACGGAAAAAGGATATAGGAGTCGCATTGGCGCACATTCAAGGTTACAATTGTACAGGCTACATGAAAGAAGGTAGAAACAGTTACAATATTGGAATAATTCGGACAACAAGCCGTGGTGTGAGAAAAGGCCTAAAAGGGGGGATGCCCTAGCCTTCGGATTTATGCACATAATAGTTGCCTAGATGTCAAGGACAATACTAAATTATTCATAAGATCTATAGGTTATGAAACTGATAAGCGCATCAGTAAACATTCGAGGACGAATGCTCCAAAGGGGGGAATGATGTTACACCCCCATATTCTCGTATGTGAGAGTATGTCGTAAGTCAAATGATGTAAGCTCTGAAATGATATCATCTTTGAAATTACATAAATTAAGTTAATCATGTTACCTTGGAGGTTACAAATATTTAAGAACATGAATAATAAGTACCAACAGGGTTGGAAAGCTTAGAAGCAAAACCAATTGAAGAAAATAAGTTTCATCGAAAGTAGACGAGTTTGGAATGTTATAACATGTACTTTAGGGTGAGACTATGGTTCATTAAATGATAAGGATATTATGTTATGAGTTATCTTTGTTGTCTGATAGTCGTGTGCTACGCTTTGAAGTCAACCAAATTGTGGAACAAAAGTTGGCAAAGGTCTTCACAAATTACATTCATAATATACTGAACATTAGGTCAAATGTAACTTAGATTTTATCTAAATATTCTTGGATTTATTGGATGAAATACCAACCAAATTGAAGATCTATGAGTCTAGTTTCCAACACATTAAACCGTTCATTGATATGATATAGGCGTAGAGAGATATTTGCAGTTTCGCGAGACTGCGCAGACATCATAAGCGACAAGTAGGTGAGTCACTAAAGCTTTTTGAGTAATACATTTCGTGTGCTATATGAGGTCTTATTGGAACATATTAAATACCAAATTGAAGGTCTTGGAATTTAGTTTCCAACTCTCTTACCGTTCATTCATACGACATCAGGATAAAAAGATATAAGCGTCGGAAGATGGACCAATGTTGGGGTGCCAAGCTAGAACCTCTTTGACTTTTCCAAAGTTGATATATATTAGTCTTAGGTCGGATTTATCTTCATTTTTCAGTATAACACGACCAGAGAACACCCATAAACATATCCTTAAGATCTCTTCTAGGGTTTCAAAGAAGATTATCATCCCGGGCATGAGAAGTGATAACATCAAAACGATCCCTACGACGTAAGTGTCATTATACCGCCTCTCTTTTTTCTTTGTAGTTAGAGTTTTGGAAGGTACTTCATAGTTAAGAAACGTCTAATATATGTATTTAAGGGTTTAAATATCAAGGAAGGTTGATAAATGTGTTTCCTAATAGTTAGAACTCATGGGACGGTGATCGGAAGCCGTGAGTTTGAGTTATTTGACTTGTATCGGACTATTTTGTGGACTCTTTTGTGTTACTGTTGGGATGCGGATTTTACTAATGTTTTGTGGAGTTTTGGAGGAGTAAGTGTGTGGATAAACACCATATAGATGTAGGGTGGTGGGCTGGTCGTTCGTCGTAACATTTCCGGGTCGTTTGAAACTACTACGATGGTCGTTTTGTGTATGAAGAGATTGCGGTGTGTTGGGCTGTTTTGTAGCATTTTGTGGTGTATATAAGGCTGGAAAATAATGTATATATGTTGTTGTTCTTGTGTTCTTGTGTTGTTGGTGTTATCTTGAATTTGGAGGAAGTAAGGATAATAGGGGAGATGTTGCCCGTTTTTATACAAAATAAGCTTGTCGTTCGTTGTGCGCTAGTTGTAGCTTTCGTAACTTAATGATAGTATTATTATTGTTGTTGTAGATTAAGGTGCGAAGAGGAGATTTCAACTTGGTGAGTGGAAAGATTTTGATAAGGTATGTTAAGGCACTTCCTTCATTCTTTTCGCATGATCTAAAGTGAAATGAACGTAAATGATACGGTATTTCATAATGAATCTACTACTAGCAACTAAGGTTGTCCATGTTGTTCATTCCTTACAAATTTATTCTAAGAAAGTATGCATGATCCTTGATTCCTAGTGAAGTTCATATTGATGGTATGATGTCCATAATGTTAATCGAAGGTGCAACTACCTTACGTCATTCTGAAAGGTTTAGAGCGTGATTCCATGAGTCCAGCATGCATTATATATAGTATCTATTTTACTCTACCGAGCCGCGCAATAGTCGGAGGGGTACGGCACCATTGTGCAACCACTAATCATTTGGGTTTACCGAGCTCCACGTGGCCGGGTACGATTCTATCGAGCCTTATGATGGCCGGGTATGTTTTTACCAAGTCCTCTTCGAGGCCGGGTATGATATGATGATGATGATGATGATGCCCACAGAGGCGGATGTGTTTATAAGATTATGTATATATATATATGTATCACGCATTATATGTCACTATCTGTCAGAGGCACTCAGATGCTACAGGTTGTATCTCCTACATATCTCTTTACATTACTATTCTTAGTTATAATTTTCTGCCTTACATACTCAGTACTTTATTCGTACTGACGTCCCTTTTTCCTGGGGACGCTGAGTTTCATGCTTGCAGGTCCCGATAGACAGGTTGATAGTCCTCCTAGTAGGCTATCAGCTCAGCAAAAGGTGTTGCTGCACTCCACTTGCTCCGGAGTTGCCTATTTGGACAGTATGATTGGGACATGCATTGACTGGTATGGCGGGGCCCTGTCCCGACCTTTTTTATGTTTATGTACTCGTAGAGGCTTGTAGACATATGTTAGGTATATGGATACTTTTATGGCCTTGTCGGCCTATGTTTTGAGTTTACAAATGGTCATGTCAGCCTTATAGGCGCGTATGTCACATGTATATGTTTCTATATCATGTAAGGTCGTCATATGTCTAGCATTTCCTTATATTTTATTTCGGTTATCTCATAACGACCCTTTTGGCACATTTACCCAAGATAGTATGATAAGAAAGATATGTTATGTTGGTACTCGGTTGAGTAAGGTATTGGGTGCCCGTCACGGCCCATAGTTTGGGTCGTGACAGTATCCTATCATATTTCCTAGTTGATGCTCATGCACTTGTGACACCGGGTTTCGGGGGGTTCCTACTGGATGTTTAGTATGGTAGTTCACGTAATTATCATTGTTTCACCCTTTAAATTCTATTTCATACTATTTAATTAATGAAAATTGTTATTTCAAAAGTAATAAAAATAAGTGATTAAGTGGATTAATCATCGTTGGCTTGTCTGACGGAGGTGTTAGGCACCGTCACGATCTATAGTGGATTTTGGATCGTGACAGATTGGTTGTTGGTTATTATCGTGTGAAAGGAAAGGAAGTTAGATTTCTATTATGAGTACACATTCCTTAAGTACTTACATATCCTTTACTTTGGTTTCTATTAATGTTCGTTGTTGTGTGTGTTACCTCTAGTTGTGATGTGATTTACTTGTTAGATGCCTTAACCCGCTACATGTCTTCACTCACTACATGCCTTCACTTACTATATGCCTTCACTCACCATATGCTTCTCCCTACCATATGCCTTTACTTGTTAAATGCATTAACTTGATACATGATTTCACTCAGTACATGCTTTAACCTCGTATATGTCTCCACTTACTATATGCTCTACTTACCAAATGTCTTCACTGATTAAATGTCTTTACTTGCTACGTGCTTATTCTTGCTACATGATTTCTTATATCGAATGTCTCTATTTGATTCTTGTTCTTACTTGATAAACATTTTTGCTCGTTTCATTTTCTACTCTCCTTTGCTTAATCGGAGTATGGTGAAATTTAGATTTGTTGTGTGATATACCTTGTGTAAGCCTTGTCATTATATATGGTGGAATAGATTTTGATATTGGAATACCCATTATATTCTGTTGAGTCGTATTACTTAGTCGGATACAGCGTGCTTGTTTTCTTGGTGTTACGTTGTGAACTTTTCCCACATTTGGTTGTTGTTGTAGTTTCATATGATATTGTTGATATTGAGGATCAGGTTACACGTCACAATAATGACTAATATATATATATATATATATATATATATATATATATATATATATATATAGGGGATCGAGTTATATGTTGCAACAGTATTGATAGATATATATTGGGGATCGAGTTGCACGCCACAACGGTATTGATATGAGATATGAGATAGGAGATTAAGATGTAAATTGTAGGAATTGGGTTGTGTGCTACAACGGGGAAGAACATATATTATGGTTATTTATGTCCTTTGATTCTTGTCATTTTATAGTGTTGTGAGACTGAAAAGTGATGATATTTTGGGCCTTCTACCATTTGTATTCTTGTTCCATTCATTACGTGATTGTATGTGTATCTTTTCTTGTATTTGTTCTTTCTGCTTATCACCTGCATAGGTACAAATATAAGTAGATATCTTTTAACTAAAAACCTTACCACTACTTCACCGAGGTTAGTTAAGATACTTACACGGGTCGGTTGTACTCATGCTACACTTCTGCACCTTGTGTGCAGATCTTAGAGTCGCATAGTTGTGGAAGACGAAGCCTTGCACAAAAGACATCTCAGCATTCCAGATTCAAGCTACCCCTTGTTCATTGTAGTTTAGGACTTAAACAATATTAAGGTAAACTTCACACAAATATTGTACTATTTCTTCATTTTGGTTTTATAAGTCTAAATAATAGTGGCTCGTGACTGATACTACCGGTCCTTGAGAGGCTTTATAGAATTCAATTATTTAATTTCTTGTTATTTATTATTTATCATTTGAGTTACCGTGTTCTATGTTGGCTTACCTAGCATTAGGGTTATGTGCCATCACGACTAGGCAGATTTTGGGTCGTGACAAGTTAGTGTCAGAGTACTACGTTTGTAAGTTCTACGAGTCATGAGAAAATGTCTAGTAGAGTCTTGTGGATCAGTAAGATGACATCCATACCTATCCTCGAGAGGTTACAGTGCATTTAGGAAACTTCCCCTCCTTCTTTCCTTATCATGCAAACTTCTTTCAGCTTGAAACTTGCAACTTCGATTCTTCCTATTCATTCATATGCGATGATGATCACCAATTATCATTGTGCACCCGCAATTAGTGATGTTGTGGATGTGCTAGAAGGGTTGTGGATGCTTTATTACCGACGCGATATGTTGTCCATGCTTTGATGTTGATGTATTGATAGATCTTTCAGTTATTCATGTGTGGGTTGAAACACATTATTATATCTTGTTGATGAGTGTAGACTCAGGGATGATCAATCTGGTTCCTAGTTATTGTGATCGTGGTGGGGTCATGGGAAGGTGTTGATTTGAGTCCAGCCAATTGCCTATCTCCTGCTTGAAACTTTGAGGCCATGTGTTTCATAGGAGGTTTCTATTCAGTGGAATGCATATATTATCATTTTAGAGCATTCGAATACAAGGATGAGTATGCTCTTCGCAGCATCTTCTAAGTGTTTTATGACTAGTGTTACATAAGCTTATGAAGTATCCGGCTAATCAGCGATGTGGGGCCGCCACAGCTATGAAGGCATGGTACTGTGGATTACCGACAATGTCTTCTACGACTTCGAGCTAAGTGGGGAGTCAGCTATTGACGAACGAATTGCATGGTCATGTGTTGTGTTAGTTCTTGGACTAGGATGTGCATGTGGATTCGCTATGATTTAAGAAAAATTTATTGAGGATGATTTCGAGCAAGGGATCAGTGGACACATGATGTAATATGACTTACGGGTATATAGAGGTCTTGGGAAAGATTCAGGTTTGAAGCTCGTTGTCGATGCAGTGTGCAAGAAAAAAAATTGCTTGGTTGCTTCTTTTAGTTATTCGGGTGCTGGCGAAGCGCGGGCTATTCGGTGTGTATTAGTTGTGTAGTGGGAATTTGGGGAAGGTGTATGACTATAAAGAAGGTCCTAATGAGTTTAATATTCATATGTGGCAGCTAAGGATTTATGGATTCATGTATGATTAGAGCTCCAGATCGGTAGAGAATAGTGACCAGATCTGCGGTATTTTTATATCAAGAATGATTCTACATGGCAATATTATAGAGATACAAGAAACGATTTCAGATTCGCAGAAAGTTCCTTCAGGGCGAGCATATCAGATTGAATTACTTTTGGATTTGGAAGTCTGCGTGACTCGGTTGAGTTAGAGAGGAGACCAGTTCTGATGACTTGATTATGTGTTAACGAGTTCTGAAGAATTCACTATGCTCATGGCCATGTCCACGACTCGTGGTTGATGTCTTCTACAGGTATAGAAGGTATGTTGTATGTGGTGATGTCTTCCTGGATGGAGTTAAATGCAACGTCCTTGGTCGATGAGGGGTTCATCTTGCTTGTGGTTTAGAGTTGATTATGAAGTTTTTGTATTCTCACAAATTAGCATGATGATTGTGTGCGTCGTGCGGGATTGAAAGTTGCGAGTTCAAGTTTGCGGATTGGTTTTTAAGGGAAGGATATGAGTCCTTGATGATATAGACGATTTCAGATATTTAAGAGAATTCTTGTACTATTTGATGTCGCCAAAGGAGAGTGCACATTTTAGTAGGTGCATTGTGTTTTTACTTGCGAATGCTTGGCTAGTGTTACGGTGATCGCCTGATTTTGGGTGGCTGAGGCTCAGGTTTTTGCTACATGACGCAGAAGATATATGTGGGTATATTTTGTAAGATGATGGAGTATGAGTGATGTATCAGCCATTTGAGTAGCGGAGTTGAGATCGGATATGGAGATTCTAGTATTCATGAGGTTTAGAGATTTGATGTTCTCGTTGGCAGACTATTCCTTGATTGCAGATTGTGAAGAAATGTTGAGAATTGTGTAACTGGCGGTATGTGTTATGGATGGGTCGATGTGGAATTTTGTAAAATTATTTACTTATTTTGGAATGATCAAAATTTGGTTTGGGGGCTATTTGTTAGCCGATTAAGAATGTGTGTTCTATATTGGATCGGGTTTGTTTACTCTTATACAAGTGTTGTCGTAGGTTTAACATCGAGCATAATGGATGTTATTCGTGCCCTGGTCTATATTATATGTTTCTCCCTTATGCTATGACGAGTAGTGAGGTTACATGATTATTCGCACGCATGTTGTAATCTTGTTTAGGCTTTATGGAGATATAGGCGAGATGGACCTCGTGATGTTGATTTGATTATTACACCTTAATTGTGCTTGTCTTTTTCTATATTATACTATTCCTATTCATTTTTCCACAGTTATACTTGTGCACTCTACCGTGCTTGATGTTGACGCATATATGATTAGTGAGCCCGAGCATTTTGGTTTGATGCGTATCCCTATGTGGATTGATATATTTGGGATCGGGTTGCGGGCCGCAATGAAGTTATGTGGGATACCCTTCCTTCGTGTTTTATTTTCCCTTCATGGGATGAGTTCATCAAATTATGTTTTTGTTGTTATATCAGTTGTACTTGTTGGATAGTCCTCGTACCTTCCTTTCTTTCCATTTTATGATATATCTGAGTTTGCTTGTTTGGTGTACGAACCGTGTTATGTGAGGTTCCACGTGGTTTTTGGGTGTGATTTGTCGATTAGGCTGCTTGTATTGGGTGAGGCGAGGTTTCTAGACTTGAGATTGGTACTATCATATTGGGATAAGTAATGTTTGAGAGAATGATACCATATTTTCGCGCAGAATTTTGTAATAGTCCTTTTCGGATGAGAGATTTTCTTGACTTGATGATTTATGGGTGGTTACGAATTCCTAGTTGTTTGTTTTATCATTAGCAACATCGTGAAGGTTCGAAACAAGGTTTTAGTTTATATGAGGTTTGTTATCGGCACTGGTTTGTTAATGGGAAACTGTTGTGGTTGGAAGTTATTGTTATAGATATCAGGGTTATGCGTTATATCATGTGTTTATATCTTGAGTTATGGTTATGTATTGATACATCTTGTTCATGCTTGCGCATCGTTTGGTTGCGATAATCGGGCTTGTAATAGATTTCAGAGGTTAAGGATTTGATTCTAAGGTTTATGGGCTAAGTTTGAAGTAAGGATCTCCAGTTATATCGTGTTTTCAGGCTTACATGAATTGGGGTGACGTGGGATCAACCATGGGTATTTTCATGGTGAGTTTATAAAGTGATATGATGGCCTTGGAACAACTCTTAGCACGTTCGAGGGCGAACGTATGTTTAAGTAGGGGAGAATGTAACGACCGGATCAGTTGTTTTAACCATTTGCGTTCAGTTTGGGAGTTTGAGGTTTTGAGTAGTTTCATATGGTGTATTATGACTTGTTTGTATCGTCGTTTTGGTTTTCGAGTGGTTCAGGATTGATTTGGAATAATGATTCTCAATTTGGAAGCTTAAAGTTGGAAGAGTTGACCAGGTTTGACTTTTATGTATTTGACCTCTGATCGTATTTTTGATGGTTCTTTAAGGCCCGGGTGGTGATATAGGACTTAGGCGTATGCCCGTATTGCAGTTGGCGAAAGTTGGCAATTCGAAGAACTGGAAAGTCCATAGGTTTCACCGGGAGTCGACTTTAATGTTATCGTGTTCAAATTTTGGTTTTGGGAGTTGGAATAGGTTCATTATACTATTTGGAACTTGTGTGAAAATTTTGAGGTTATTCCGAGGTGATTTGATATGGTTCGGCACGAGTTTTGGAAGTTGAAAGTTCAAATGTTCATTAAGTTTGATTTGAGGTACGATTCATGGCTTTGATGTTTTTATCTTCGATTTGAGGCCTCAAGTAGATCCGTGTTATGTTTTGAGACTTGTTGGCATGTTCAGATGGGCCCCGATAGGCTCGGGTGAGCCTCAGATCATTTCCATATTCTTCGGCACTGCTAGTTTCTGATTGTCACGACCCAAATTCCCAATCCCCAGGATCGTGATGGCGCCTAACACCATACTTTCTAGGCAAGCCAATGTTAGAAATTAAATAACCATTTTCTTTTAAAAATTTATTCAAACATGAGTAAACAGTTTAAAATGAAACGGAACCTAATACTGTTCAACAATTGATATCAATAATAATTAAATAATGAAATGAAACCACGAACTAATGCTAATATCTAACTACCCAGGGTCTGGAATCACAATTAATGAACTATTAAAGAATACTACAAGTATTTGGCTGAAAGAAAATATATATGTCTGTTTTAAACTATGTAAAACAGTAAATGAATAAATGGAAGAAGACTCCAGGAATATGCGGACGCCAGCATATCTATCTCATGTCTCCAAACGAATGATCAACTACTGCTCAAAGAATCAACTCTGACCGGAACATGGATCTGCACAAGAAGTGCAGAGTGCAGTATCAGTACAACCGACACCATGTACTGGTAAGTGCCGAGCCTAACCTCGACGAAGTAGTGACGAGGCTACGACGAGGCGTTTATAATATAACATGTATACAATATATAATAAAGCAAAAGGGGAATTATAAACTTAATAAACAATAACTTGCAGCAATTAATGAAATAACTCAACTAACTTTTCCAGACTTCAGTTATAACCAATTCTTACAAAAACTTCCAAGTTATAATTTTAAATAATGGTAAAAGTAGAACATCGGACCCAAAAAATAAAACCGTGAGTTTCCAGTCTTTATCATATAATCAGTAAAACATGAATATTCTCCCTTATTACTCCTTGTTGTGGCGTGCAACCCGATACCACCTGTCCACCCTTATTACTCCTCCATATATATATATATATATATATATATATATATCACCCTTATTTCTCCTGTTGCGGCGTGCAACCCGATCCCACCTATCCATCCTTATTGCTCCTTGTTGCGGCGTGCAACCCGCTCTCACCAGACAATCACATCTCATTATTTAAAATAAAGGTTTCTCACATTAGATCAAAGTCTTTCACAGTGTTTATATCTCAACAATTGCAAACAGAAAGTTGTACTATTCAGAAATTTCACCAATTATCATTTCATAGCGAAGCTAACTGGAATGTGTCCCAATGAAGCTAAGGAAGATTTAATACTTTCAAATAAGGTAAAACAATCTCTAACAACATCATGTAGACACAACAAGTAGATCTGGAAGCATCAATAACCATGGAATAATTAAGACAAAAATATAATAAGTTGGAAACGGGGAAGGGAACATGCTAAAAAGATAATTTGGTGGTGCATAGATACTCGTCACCTCACATATACACCACACACATACAATTTCACGTAGCATTTAAGTTGGGAATTCTTATTCCCTCAAGTCAAGGTTAAACAAAACACTTACCTCAATTCCGCAGGCTACTCACTGCTCAATCAAAGCTTTTCCTTTAGAATTTGCCTCTAACCCACTCGAATCTAATCATAATTGGTTCAATATCATTAATTATTGCTAAAGGAATTAACTTTAATGAAAAACTATGTTTTTCCTATGTTTTCCTATCAAAAGACAAAAATCAGCCCCGTAACCGCTTAGTCTAAACTCGAGGTTCGGACCAAAACCCGTTTACCCATTCTCCCCCGAGCCCGGATATACAATTGGTTTTGGAACCGACCTTAATTCGAGGTCTAAATTTCCTAATTTCGAAATTCCTAGGATCTACCCAAAAATCCCAAATTTTACCATGAAAGTTCTAGATTTTTGGTTGAAATCTTGTTAAAAGTTGCACGAGATTGAAAGGAATTGGTTAGAAATCACTTACCTATGATTAGGAGAAGTTTGGGTCTTTGAATAATCGTCTATGGGGGTCTAGGGTTTGAGAGAATTGAAAAATAGGTGAAAACTCGTCTAAAATCCCACTTAACAGGCTGCAGTTATCGAAAAAGCGATCAAGGGTTTGCAATTGCGAACCCTTCGAAATTCCTGCTGCCTTTGCATTTGCAACTTAAATGTCCCATATGCGACATCTAAAGGCATCGCATTTGCGGCCAATCTGTCGCATTGGCGACCAGTGGACTTGTTGGGCAATCTTCGCATTTGCGAAGTAAATCTCGCATTTGCGAGGATGGTCTTCCCGGGCCTTGTTCGCATTTGCGATGCAATGTCTCGCAATTAGCAGGCATGTTAACTTTGCAATTGCGAAGCCTGATCTTGCAATGCGATATCAGAGGCCTGGACAGACACCAGACACCAGCTATGAAATTTTTCTAAGTCTAAACACTCCGACACCATCCCTAAACTAAAAATGCACGCAAGTCTAAAAAAATCATACGGACTTGCGCGTGCGATCAAATCACAAAAATATCATCTAAAACTATGAATCTAACCTCAAACTCATGATTTTTCTCAAGAACACTTCAATTTCACTATTTCTGAACCAGACGTCCGAATCACGTCAAATCAACTTTGATTCTCACCAAATTTCACATATAGTACTTAAATACTATAAAATATTTGTACCGGGCTACGGAACTAAAATACGGGCCCGATACCAATGGTTTCAAAAATTAATTCATTTCTTTAATTCATTAAAAAGCCAGCACAACAATTCTCTTCAAAAAATAATTTCTAAAGCTAGGGACCTCGGAATTCAATTCCGGGCATACGCCCAACTCCATATTTTACTGAGGACCTCCCGGGATCGTCAGAATGCGGGTCCGGGTACGTTTACTCAAAATATTGACCAAAGTCAACTAAATCAAATTGTTAACTCTAAAAATTATTAATTCTCATATTTTCTCATAAAGGCTTTCTGGATTCAGGCCCGGACTGCGCACGCAAATCGAAGAAATAAAAATTAATCTTTTTAAGGCTAATGAACCCGGAATGGAGTCTTAATTCATAAGATGACCCTTTGAGTCATCAAAATCTCCACCTCTAAAACAAACGTTCGTCCTCGAACGGACATAGAAAATTACCTGAACTGGCAAACAAGTGTGGATATCTACTCTGCATGTCCGACTCGGACTCCCAAGTAGCTGCCTCAATAGGCTGACCTCTCCACTGCAATCGAACTGAAGGGTAACTCTTTGATCTTAATTGACGAATCTACACAGTGTAAAATGGCTACCGGCTCCTCCTCATAAGTCAAATCTTTGTCCAATTGGAAAGAACTGAAATTTAACACGTGGGACAAGTCACCATGATATTTCCGGAGCATAGACACACGGAATATCGGATGAACTGAGGATTACCCTGGAGGCAACGCAAGTCTATAAGCTACCTCCCCCACTATATCAAGAATCTCAAATGTCCCGATATATCTAGGGCTCAACTTGCCCTTCTTCCCGAATCTCATAACACCCTTCATGGGTGATACCCGAAGTAATACTCTCTCTCCAACCATGAATGCCACATCACGAACCTTACGGTCGGCGTAACTTTTTTGCCTTGACTGAGTTGCACGAATTCGATCATGTATAACCTTGACCTTATCTAAGGCCTCTTGAACTAATTCTATACCCAATAACAGAGCCTCTCCCGGCTCAAACCATCCAACTGGCGATCTACACTATCTACCATATAATGCCTCGCAAGGAGTCATTTGAATACTCGACTGATAGTAATTATTGTGAGAAAACTCAGTTAATGGAAAGAACTTATCCCAAGAACCTCCAAAGTCAATGACATAGGCGCGAAGCATATCCTCCAAGATCAAAATAGTGCGCTCGGATTGCCCGTCCATTTGAGGATGGAATCATGTGCTCAACTCAACCCGTGTACCCAACTCACGCTGAACTGCTCTCCAAAAGTGCAAGGTAAACTGCATGCCTCGATCAGAAATGATAGACACGGGCACACCATGAAGGCGAACAATATCTCGAATATATATCTCTGCCAACCGCTCCGAGGTATAAGTACTTGCCACTAGAATGAAGTGTGCTGATTTAGTCAGCCTATCCACAATAACCCAAACAGCGTCGAACTTCCTCTGAGTCTGTGGGAGTCCAACAACGAAGTCCATAGTGATATGCTACCACTTCACTTGGGAATCTCTATCTGCTGAAGCAAACCATCGGGTCTCTTATGCTCATACTTCACATGTTGGCAATTCAAACAACGAACCACATAAGCAACAATGTCCTTTTTCATCCTTCTCCACCAATAATGTTGTCGCAGGTCCTGGTAAATCTTGGCAAAACGCGGGTGAATAGAATACTTAGAACTGTGAGCCTCCTCAAGGATCAAATCACAAATCCCATCAACATTAGGCACACATATTCGACATTGCATCCTCAAAACACCGTCATCTCCAATTGTAACCTGCTTGGCACCACCGAGTCGAACTGTGTCCCTAAGGACTATCAAATGTGGGTCATCCTGCCGATCTCTGATACGCTCAAATAGAGAAGATCAAGCGACTGCACAAGCTAAAACACGGTTGGGCGAAATATCCAACCTCATGAGCTGATTAGCCAAAGTCTGAATGTCTGAAGATAACGGTCTCTCACCGACTGGAATGAATGCCAGGCTCCCATACTCACCGCCTTCCTACTCAATGCATTGGCCACCACATTGGCCTTCTCAGGATGATACAATATAGTGACGTCATAATCTTTCAGTAACTCTAACTATCTCATCTATCTCAAATTAAGATCCTTTTGTTTGAACAAGTACTGGAGACTATGATGATCCGTATAAACCTCACACGGCACACCATAAAGATAGTGTCTCCAAATCTTCAATGCGTGAACAATGGCTGCCAACTCTAAGCCATGGACATGATAATTCTTCTCATGAACCTTTAATTGCCGAGATGCATATGCAATTACCCTGCCCTCCTGCATCAATACCGCTCCAAGCCCAACACGGGAGGCATCGCAATATACCGTGAAAGATCTCAAACCTGATGGTAACACCCACACCGGTGCTAAAGTCAAGGCTATCTTGAGCTTCTGAAAGCTCGCCTCACACTCGTCTGACCATTTGAATGGGGCACCTTTCTGAGTCAATTAGTCATTGGGGCTGCTATAGATGAAAACCTCTCCACAAAACGATAGTAGTAACCCGCCAAACCCAAGAAGCTCCTAATTTTCGTGGCTAAAGTAGGTCTAGGCCAGTTCTTGACTGCCTCTATCTTCTTAGGATCAACCTGAATACCGTCTGTTGATACGATGTGACTCAAGAAAGCTACCGAATCTAACCAGAACTCACATTTTGAAAATTTTGCATACAACTGACTATCCCTCAAAGTCTAGAGCGATATCCGGAGGTGCTGCTCATCTCCTCCCGACTGTGGGAGTATATTAGAATATCATCAAAAAACACTATTACGAAAGAATCCAGATAGGGCTTGAAACCCGATTCATCAAGTCCATAAATGTTGCTGGGGAATTAGTCCAGCCAAAAGACATCACCAGAAATTCATAGTGCACACACCTCATCCGAAAAGTTGTCTTAGGGACATCGGATGCCCTAATCTTCAATTGATGGTAACTCGATCTTAAATCAATTTTTGAAAACACCCTGGCACCCTGAAGTTGATCAAATAAATCATTAATCCTCGGAAATGGATATGTATTCTTGACGGTGACCTTATTCAACTGCTGGTAATCTATACACATTCTCATCGACCCATACTTCTTCTTCACGAACAAAACCGGTGCACCCCAGGGCGAGACATTAGGTCTAATGAAACCCTTATCAAGCAAGTCTTGCAACTACTCTTTCAATTATGGTGGGACCATTCGGTATGGAGGAATAGAAATGGGCTGAGTTCCCGGAGCCACATTAATGCAAAAATCAATATCCCTGCCGGGTGGCATCCCTAGCAGGTCTGCAGGAAATACCTTGGGAAATTCACGAATAATAGTGTCACAGCCCAAACCAATGGGCCACGACGGGCACTGGTACCTTACTCAATTGAGTACCATCATAATGTATCATACTATCGTAGATAATTGAGTTGGAAGGCTACCGTGATATAAGTAGAATACAACGTGAGATACCAACATATACATAAGACATACGGGGCAATAAGACCAAATATCCACTCGTATACTGAACATAGGCTAACAAGGCCATACAATCTTTTACGTACATGACATCTGTCTACAAGACTCTAAGAATACATAATTTTCATAAAGGTCGGGACAGAGTCTGGCAATAAAACAATATACGTCTAAATCATACTAACAAAACGAGCAACTCTGAAGCAAATGGAGCGCACCAACATCTTCCGCTGAGTTGATAGCCTACTTGGAGGGCTCTCGATCTGTCTATCGGGGTCTATGGGCATGTAACGCAACGTACCCAGAAAAAAGAAACGTCAGTATGAATAATGTACCGAGTATGTAAGGCACATAAATAAGTACATAAAAGACATGGAAGAAATATAGAGTAAATGACTCAACCTGTAAGTCTAGATAACTCTGTAAATCATGAAATCCTTGTAGTGTCATGCATATGCATATGAATGTCATGTCGTGCATAGGTATATGTGTTCATAACATCATCAAGACTCCGAGGGCATCCCATCATATTATCTCGGTCATTGTGGGCAATATCATCAATGTATACCAGCTGATTAGGCGGTGCTGCGTATATAACGCCGTAACTTTTTTCCCGTATCCCATATAAATATAATATACATATATACGTGTATATCACGCCATCTGGTCATGGGTCGATGTACATGTATAAATGCATGAAATGCATAATAAATACGTTAATAAAATTTTCTCGAAACGCCATAAAAATCAATATGCCTTTCGGATAAAGAATATAGACACCCCTAATATTTCTATGAATAGAGTAATTTATGGAAACCGTGTATTTGCTCATTTCTTTTGTATAATTTGGATCATGCCAAAAAGAAAGAAGGGGTAGCCTTAACATACCTGGAGTAGGGAAAATTTTGTGTGCTATTCTTGGGAAGGATTACACCGTACTCCCTTCGAATCGAAAAATCTCGTTGTTGTTATAATATGGAGTGACTATCATCCTTGTCTTTACTGGGTAAGGAATCGAATAGCGAAAATCTTGATCTGTAATCGATTTTTCCAGTATAGAACAAAGAAGCAACGAGAAACAAAATAAACACTGCCAAAATATGTAAACTCTTACTCATTGTACCTTTCACTTCATTTTTGTGTAATTTGAAGTTTGCTGAAGAATTTGGAGCATGAAAATGCATGAAATATTCGAAGAGGAAAGGGGGGATAAGAGGTGGATTGGATTTGGTCTTGATACAAGATATCCTATTTTGGATGCTTCAAATCTCACTTAATAAAAGTGGAGATGTGATTTTATGTCTTTAAGACATAATGATTCATTTCCTAAAATGGTGTCTAATGGACGTTGGAAGATTTTTTTGTCCAATCTTCAAATCATGCCACATAATATTAATAATGCATGAGTCACCATGTTTTTCAAGAAAATTCTGCAACGTTATGTCTTACCAGAAATATTTTGGATAATTATCAATTACCCGCATAATTAAGAATTATCTCAACTTGCTTAAAATATTACTTACTTTTTACACACTTTATACACCGTACCATAATTGTCATGTAGTGTTGTCACGATCCAAATTCCCAACCTTAGGGATCGTGATGGCGCCTAACACCATACTTGCTAGGCAAGTCAATGTTAGAGTACGCTTAACTATTTCCTTTAATTAACCATTTAATCAGGATAAAACAATTTTAAATTACACTTTATCTAATGGCTTTCAATGAAAAATTTTAAATATAAAATAATAAATAATTAAATAAACCGAACCACGAACTAATTATATAAATAACTCTAAAACTACCCCAGGGTCTGGTGTCACAATTCACGAACACGAACTACTAAAGAATACTACAAATAACGGGTTGAAAGAAATAATGTATAACGGTTTTGAATCAAATAAAATAGTAGTCTAAATAACATAGAGAAGACTCTCGGGATCTACGAACGCGGCATATATACCTCAAGTCTCCGGAAAAGAAATAGGTAGTTGCTCTAAATATCTCTACTGATGACCGGTACCTGGATATACACAAAAGAGTGCAGAGTATAGTGTCAATACAACCGACCTCATGTACTGAGTAAGTGTCGAGCCTAACCTCGACAAAGTAGTGACGAGGCTACGGCGGGGCATTAACAATATAACCTGTGGTAATAATAAATAATAAAGGAAGAAAGAAATCTAAAACAAGTAAATAATAACAACTGCAACAACAATTTAAGATAACTCAGTCACCTTTTCCAGGTCTCAGCTATAACCAATCCTCATATAAATTTTCAAACTCCCAAACTTTACTTTAAAATGACCACATGTACAGAATATGAGGAAAAAACGTAGAGTAAAACAATAAATTTCCAAATATTTATAATAAAAATCGGTAAAACATAATTATCCTCCCTTATCACTGTCTTGTTGCGGCGTGCAACCCGATCCCACCTGTCCATCCTTATCACAATCATTTATTTCTCTTGTCCACCCTTATCACTATCATTTATCCACCCTTATCACTATCAATTTATTTCTCATGTCCACCCTTATCACTATCATGAATCCACCCTTATCACTATCAATTTATTTATTTATCAAAAAAATTCACAGTCCAAGCCAAGCCTTTCACAACACTTTCATTTCAACAATGGTAAACAGAAAACTATATTTTTCATAAACTCACCAAATATTATCACAACAACATGAAACTAACAGGAACATAAATATATATATGTACGTCTCGTAAAATAATGCCAAACTGCTCAACCCTTCTATACCACAAGGGAACCAATTAAATAACCAATGCTCTTCAAAAATAACCACAACAATATTTAGCAACAAAGTAATAAGGTCAAGTAGTCATAGAAACAATACTGAGCATAGAACAATTAAGACAGGAATTAATTAAATTGAAAACGGGTAAAGGATCATGTTTAACAGATAATTTGGTGGTGCATAGATACTCGTCACCTCACCTATATACCACACACATACAATTCGCATAGCAAATAAGTGAGAATTCTTATTCCCTCGAGTCAAGGTTAAACCAAGCACTTACCTCAATTTCGTAGGCCACTCACTGCTCAACTAGTGTTTTTCCTCTAGAATCTTCTTCTAAATTGCTCGAATTTAATCATAACTAACTCAATATCATTAATTAAGGCTAAAGGAATTAACTTTATTGAAAATTACAATTTTTCCTAAGTTTTCTCAAAAAGTGAAAACCCGACCCCGGACTCGCTTAGTCTAAACTCGGGGTTCGGACCAAATTACTTTTACCCATTCACCCACGAACCCAAATATACAATTAGTTTCGAAATTCGACCTCAATTCGAGGTAAAGATTCGATTTTTACAAAAATTCCCTAATTCTACCCAAACCCTCAATTTTTACCATGAAAATCCTTAGTTTTTTATTTAAAAGTGATGAAAAACAATGAGTAAGTAAAAGATGTAAAGTTTAGAATTGATTACCTATGACTTGGGGATGATATTTGGTGAATAAATTCGCTCCTAGGGCTGTAGGGTTCAAAAAGATGGAGAAGAAAGGGTTATGCCCGTTTTAAAAGGGTTTAAATATGCCTGGTCCAAACTCCTATGCGTTCGCAACAGCAGGGCTGCGTTCGCATAGAGTCCTGGACCCAGACCTATGCGATCGCATTTATGGGGCCGCATTCGCGGAGCTTTGGCTCCTTGGGCCTCCGCGTTCACGTGGTACACTGTGTGTTCGCATATCACAGTGGGCCTCCCCCTCCCTAGGTCCCAATTACACAACGCGTTCGCATATGGGGGTGCGTTCGCATAGAACAAAATGACCCCCCAGCAATTTTACTCTGTGTGTTCGCGTTCAAAGGTGTGCGAACGCAATGCATAAAATAGATGTGCACCAGCAACAGCAAAACAGCAGAAAATTCAAGTGCAAAAACATCATGTGGCCTATCCGAAACTCGCCCGAGCCCTCGGGGCTCTAAACAAAATATGCATGCAAGTCTAAAAACATTATACGGGTTTGCTCGTGTTATCAAAACATGAAAATAACATGTAAAACCATGAACTAAACCTCAAAACTCATCATTTTCCTCAAGAACACTTATAGTTCATAACTTTTCAACCTGATGTCCGAAACATGTCAAACAAACTCTGTTTTTCGCCAAATTTCACAGTAAACCTTTAAATACTATAACAAATCTGTACAAGGCTCTGGAACAAAAATACGGGCCCGATACCAATGGTTTCAAATATTAGTTCTTTTCTTCATTTCATTAATATTTAAGCAAAATCTTTCAAAAATTGATTTCTAAGGCTTGGGACCTCGGAATTCATTTTCGGGCATACGCCCGAGTCCCATATTTTACCACGGACCTCCCGGGATAGTCGGAACATGGATCCGGGTCCGTTTACTCAAAATATTAACCGAAGTCAACTATAATCAAATTTAACTCTAGATATTACTATATCTCATATTTTCACATAAAAGCTTTCCGGTTTCACGTCCGGACTGCGCACGCAAATTGAGGTATTTAAAATTAATATTTTTAGGGCTATTAAGCCTAGAACGGAGTCTAAATTCATAAAATGACCCACCCCCATTGGGTCATCACATGTGCCTTCTATGGCACTAGTCCATAAATAACGGGTTTCTTAGCTCGGCCCGTATTTTATCTCAAAATGACAAACTTCGACGAAACTCATTTTTCTTTGACTTTATTCCCCTCTCACCTTCACAAATTTACTTATCACTTGTTTGAAACAGCATAATGCTTAAAATCTCAAAACAATCTCATCCCCGAACTTACGTCGATTAATTTACGACGAAACTTTAACATAAAATGCGGGATGTAACATTATTCCCCCCTTTGGAACATTCGTCCTCGAATGTTGGCTGGTGTTCTTATAATTTTCATAGCTTATGTCTTTCGAATACTTTATTACTCTCCTTGCCATCTGGTCAAGCATTCTGTGATTAAGTCCAAAGGCCAGGGTATGCCCTACTTTAGGCTTCTTTCTCACACCACGACTTGTGATCGAATTCCTTCCAATCTCGTAATTGTTTCTACCTTCTATAATGCAGCCTCTACAATACTGACCTTGTAAGTGTTCCTATGCGTCTCTTCTCTCATATTTCCTCCAGCTTTTAGCCAATCTCTAGGCCTTACTTTGTAAACATATACAAGGCTTAATAGAATGCCTCTCTAGGTATATATAGGTGTACTAAAGTTCTTCGCTCGGTACTTTGTAGAACTTGCGAATATGGTTATATCTTATTTCATATATCTGGTTATCCATTCTCATGACTTTACCGCATCTACGTAGGTCATACTATACCATAATTCTTACTTCTATTTATTGTTACTGAGGTCTCCAACCAACTTCAGGTTACTCTCGTTGTTTATCCTATATGCATAAAGCTAAGTCTTTTAACGCTTCTTCATTATTATTAATTTTAAGACTAATGGACTAATCTCATCTCGTACTTTGTAACTTTTATCCATCCATTGTCGATTCACCTCAATGTTGATCTAAAATCTTCCATTAATAACTTGAACTTCTTATGTAATACATTTCTACTAGGGCTTATGTTGCATCAAGGAATATTTGGAGTGATTTTCCTAATCCACTTAGGGGCAATACTGTACTTCAATAATCGTATTTTATAGCATCCCAATGTGATTCACCTTACGTGGGTATTTTTAGCCCCTTACAGTTCATGCAATCCTCTTCAAGTCATTACTCAATCGAAGGCCCAAACGTCATCCTTTATCTATCACGATGACGCCCTTATTCCACTACCAGGGTAGCACTTCATCTCTTCTAAATGCTACTAGTCTTAGACTCTTTTGAGTTCATTCTGGCTATACTGATCCATCTATAACTTAGAGAATCCATCAGCTCTCTTATTTTCATGAGCTTAATCCCAAGAACATATCCATTCTTGTCACCTTTTCACGCACCTTTTTTTGTCCTTACTCCTATCTTCCTAAAACCTTGTCTCTCTATCATACTTTAGCTTGCGACCTACACATATATATTCATACTTGTTCACTAGCAAGTAGATTTCCTTATGTTATTCTAAAACATCAAGAGAGACATCACATCATCTCTAACTCTTCTTTTACTCTCTAATTAGACATTTCGGTACTTAGAAACCATAGGCTGGAAGGTATGCCACCGACGACGCTGCTATCATTCCTGGATACTGAATTCCAGTGCTTCTATCCTTCTATCTGAAGCATGGACTATTCACAGTCTTCTGCCTTTGAGTATCTTGTATGTTGTTCACTTTTACCTTACTTACCTTAAAATCTCGCATCGTATCTTTTATATCTTTCATGACCTCCCTTCTACATAGGTATAATTCATGTCCATAACTTGAAGCTCTATTATAGTACTTGCACCTCTGGTGCATACACAATCTGGTGGGAGCTTCGTACTGACTTCTTATGAGGCTGGTACTATCGGCTTTACCGTAGGCCGTTATAGAATATAGTTGTTGTACTATCCCTTTGGCACCTCTGATATTAAAAACGATACTGTAATGTTCTCAATCACAATTTCTATAATTTTCTAGATCCAATAATCGGATTCCTGATTTACTTCGTTGATGTAACTCTTTAGTTTCCTCCTACTTCTGATCAGCCTTTATGTCGTCTTAAGCTACCTCCCAATCAGCGATTCATGGTATTAGTTATTACGTTTCGCCTTTTTATGGACGCTGAGGAATATCCATGATACAATCCTTTAATAATTCAATCCTTCATCTATGACTTGGGCTCAATTCTTTCTTTTAACTTGTACCGGAATCTTCTACGGCTGTATATGTTGTATGTATAAAATTCCAAACTCATAAGTGCGTTCATAACGTTACTAATTCTGGATCATGAATCGAATAATTCTTTTTATTCCATCTCGGCTTTCTTCAAACGTAAACAATTACTTTTCCTGGTCTTACTGCCCCTTTTTTGCGTGCATACTTAGCTTATCTTGGTGTCCGTGCATATTGGAATTTCATACAACTCATATGATCTTGAATATCACTTTTGATTTTACTTCCCGTTCATCAACCACAGTAGGTGCCATTTTCTTATGGAGTGCATACAATGTTGTTGTGAGACTGTTGTTATAAGACCATTTCCTCCTTAGGTCACCCAGCTTAGGTTAAATCTTCCTTCCTTACTTCCTCAGCCAGTTTTATCATTATAGTACTTAGGGAGGACCCTTTGATTCTTGCAAGGCTGCGAGCTTATTATATCGTATACTCGACAGGATTTTTGCAGTCCTTCCTCGCCTATACAATCTGTCACACCTCCTTTTTACTACCCCCAGAAGGGTACAAGGGAGTTTAGTTTTTCTAATTTAAGTGACAATCAAAACGGGATTATTTTATTTAAAATTCAGAGTCGCCACTTGGGGTAGTTTATGGTGTCCCAAGTCACCGGTTTAAAATCCCGAATCGAGGAAGTTTGACTCTGTTTTACAGTCCGCAAAACACAAAAATCCTGGTAAGGAATTATGTTAACCCGGGAGAAGGTGTTAGGCATTCCCGAGTTCCGTGGTTTTAGCACGGTCGCTTAACTATTATTAATTGGCCTATTTATCTGATTTTGAAACATTGTTTGAAACCTACGTGCATTTTATTCCTTTTAAACTGTTTTTAATAATCCAATTGTTATACAACTAATTATTTGGTTACACGTTGAGAATGGTATCACGGGAACCGTACCCACGATCCACAACGTGTTTATTTTATTAAACTTAAATTATGTCTAGGTCACATAAATGTACCCCCGGATTTTAGTAGTTAAGCGTCACAACCACGTCACGGAAACCGTACCCGTAGCTATGACAATTATTTAATTAACGTGCCTAGAGAAAACTATGAGAGTTCAAGGCATTTTCTATATCAATTTTTGTATTTACGTGAGGGCCATAGATTATAGGATTTTATTTGTGTATGGCGCACCTCAAATTATTAGCCAAACATATCTACGTCTTCATCATTTTGACAGAGGCTAACCAACTAATTCATTATGTTCCTAATAATTTATCAAATTCAAACAAAACAAAACAGATCAAATTAAGAAGAAAAAAATAAGTTTTAAGCAAACCACAAAACAACAGAATAGTCATACAACCATCAGGATCATCAAAGACATAGTAGAAACGCATATTAGAAATCAAAAATTCAAAGTAAGAAATGAACCTCAGAGTATTATCCCTTTTCGATTACAGTGGCGGGCAAAATAGGAACCGAAATCAAAGGAGGAAACCTCGACTGAAATCACACGGGACCGGGAAACCTCAGCAACAAACGGCAAATTTCGACGTCAAAAACCTCTTGGAAATATAGATTTTTAGAAACTCTTTTCTTTGTTTTCAGATCTGTTTACCCCTTAATTTTAACGCCATTGATGTCCGGCGAGATTTGGTGGGGGCTGGAGGTCAGAGGCGACGGCTGGTTGGTGGTTGGCGGCGATAGTGGTCTTGCTAGGGGGTGGTCGTTTGTGGTGTTGTGAAAAGGAAGAAGAAGAAGATATGAGGGGGGGGGGGTGTAAGGCCGATTTGTGTATTTTCCGCGGATCTCCTGTTGGCAGTGAAGGTGGCCGTCAGTTTAG
The DNA here is from genome assembly GCA_005239495.1 of Nicotiana undulata. Lineage (NCBI taxonomy): Eukaryota > Viridiplantae > Streptophyta > Magnoliopsida > Solanales > Solanaceae > Nicotiana > Nicotiana undulata. The sequence continues at coordinate 35,171 of ML267186.1, forward strand.
TGGCGGATGGAGTGGCGGCGGCAGCTTGTGGAAGCGGCAGATTTTTTGTGTAAGAGAGATCTGTCAGGTTGTTTTTTGACAGTGAAGGTTCAAGGGTGAGGAGATAAGGGAGTGGGGGCCGTGATGGTAGCTATGGAGTTCCGGCGGAGGTGTGGTGCGGTCGGCGGCTCCTGGAGAGGAGGAAGAAGAAGAAGAACGGCTGGCCTTTTTTTTCTGTCCCCTTCCGTTAGCGTGTAAGGGTGTAGTTGAAGATGAAGATCTTCCTAGGGTTTTTGGTTGTAGGGATGGGTGCTGATGGGTTCTCCCTTAGGGGTCTCTTGAAGTAATTTGGCCAATTAGATTTGGCCCAGTCCAATTTGAAGCTCAAAGACCAAACTTTTCCTTCTTCCTTCCAATTTAAATTGTAGCCCTTTCCCCCAATATTCCCAAATTAATCCTATTTGCAAAATTAGCCTACTTACTACTTTATCTATCAATTAGCCAATTAATTACCTTAATTATGCAAACTAATAAAAGAAGTTATTAATTTAAAACCAAAAGCTAAAAAATGTAAAACTAACATAGGAGATTTTTTGTGATTTTTATTTTTAAATAAAATAACTAATTTAATAATTAATCCTAAAAATATGAAAACAAAAACTCAATGCAATGCAAGGTATTTTTGACATCTTTTCATGATTTTTAACAAAAGTAAACATGCACAAAATGCAAACAATTAACACAAAATCTTACAAAATTGCAAATAATTGGGAAAAGTTTATTTTCTTTAATTTGTAGGAGTATTTCATATATGGCAAAAATCACGTGCTCACAGCTGCCCCTCTTTTCTCGGAAACACGAAGAGTTTTCGGGCAAAGATAAAGTGAGCGGATACGAGCGATTTTTGCCCGTTTGAGTACTCCCGGGGAAGCATTTTGAAAAAGTCTGACCGAATCTTGCTTCCGAGGTTGCCTACATACACTTGGGTATAAAGGAATCATGTCAGTGTAGTTTTGGAGAATGATGGAAGGATGAGTTGGAGAATCGAGTGAGGTACTGTTCGAGGCTCCGGTCCACGGTTCCTGTCCTTACATGAAAATAGAACCAAATGAAAAATAAAAATTACAAGAAAAACTACCAAATCCTATTTACTCTTCTGCCTTGAATCTTCTACAGTCTTGTTGTGCATATCAAGTTGTCGACTCGCATTCTTAGGCGAGCTTCTGTTGTTGCTAACGCGAATTGAATTCTGAAATGGGTTCCCTTGTTTTCCAGGTGGGTGCCTGATTGCCGAGATTTAGACTACATTTCCTTGTGCTCCAGGTGGGCGCCTGATTGCCAAAACTTGAACTGTATTCCCTTGTTCTCCAGGTGGGCGCCTGATGTCCACAACTTGAACTGCATTCCCTTGTTCTCTAGGTGGGCGCCTGATTGCCAAAACTTGAACTGTATTCCCTTGTTCTCCAGGTGGGCGCCTGATTGCCAAAAACTTGGACTGTATTCCCTTATTCTCCAGGTGGGCGCCTGATTGACAAAACTTGAAACTGTATTCCCTTGTTCTCCAGGTGGGCGCCTGATGTCCACAACTTGAACTGCATTCCCTTGTTCTCTAGGTGGGCGCCTGATTGCCAAAACTTGAATTGTATTCCCTTGTTCTCCGGGTGGGCGCCTGATTGACGGAACTTGCAACTGTATTCCCTTGTTCTCCAGGTGGGCGCCTGATTGCCATAACTTGAATTGTATTCCCTTGTTCTCCAGGTGGGCGCCTGATTGCCAAAACTTGGATTGTATTCCCTTGTTCTCCGGGTGGGCACCTGATTGCCAAAACTCGAACTGTATTCCCTTGTTCTCCAGGTGGGCGCCTGATGTCCACAACTTGAACTGCATTCCCTTGTTCTCTAGGTGGGCGCCTGATTGCCAAAACTTGAATTATATTCCCTTGTTCTCCGGGTGGGCGCCTGATTGACGGAACTTGCAACTGTATTCCCTTGTTCTCCAAGTGGGCGCCTGATTGCCAAAACTTGGACTGTATTCCCTTGTTCTCCAGGTGGCGCCTGATTGCCAAATCTTGAAACTGTATTCCCTTGTTCTCCAGGTGGGCGCCTGATTGCCGTAACTTTAACTATAATCTAAAATTTGACCATGTTCTTCAGGCGGGATTCTCCTGACGCCTATCTAACTTTGAAATTGAAAGTTGACCTTATTCTTCCGGCGGGATCCTCCTGATGCCCCCTGACTTGAAATCGTAAACTGAAAGTTGACCATGTTCTTCAGGCGGGGTTTTCCTGATGCCTCCCTGACTTGAAATTGTAACCCAAAGCTGACTATGTTCTTCAGGCGGGGTTCTCCTGATGCCTCTCTGACTTGAACTTGAAAGGTGACCTTGTTCTTCAGGCGGGCTCCTGATACTTCTTGAACTAGGAAATGTAAACCGAAAGTTGACCCTATTCTTCAGGTGGGTGCCTGCAATCACAACCAAACAGACAAAACAACAAAACTTTCTCCCCCAGTTTGTACCAGGAACATTTGTGAGTGTTAGTTGAATCCCATTTTCCAAGAGGGTTCCGAAAACTTAAAACCTACGTCCCAATACACGTCTAAATCATACTAACCAAACGAGCAACTCCGAAGCAAATGGAGGGCACCAACATCTTCCGCTAAGTTGATAGCCTACTTGGAGGGCTCTTGATCTGTCTATCGGGATCTATGGGCATGTAACGCAACGTCCCCAGAAAAAAGGGACGTCAGTATGAATAATGTACTGAGTATGTAAGGCACATAAATAAGTACATAAAAGACATGGAAGAAATATAGAGTAAATGACTCAACCTGTAAGTCTAGATAACTCTATAAATCATGAAATACTTATAGTGTCATGCATATGCATATGAATGTCATGTCTTGCATAGGTACATGTGTTCATAACATCATCAAGCCTTTAAGGGCATCCCATCATATTATCTCGGCCACTGTGGGCAATATCATCAATGTATACCAGCTGATCAGGTGGTGGTGCGTATATAACGACGTAACTTTTTTCCCGTATCCCATATAAATTTAATATACATATATACGAGTATATAACGCCATCTAGTCATGGGTTTATGTACATGTATAAATGCATAATAAATACGTTAATAAAATTTTCTCGGAACGCCATAAAAATCAATATGTCTTTCGAATAAAGAATATAGACACCCCTAGTATTTCTATGAATAGAGTAATTTATGGAAATCGTGCGTTTGCTCATTTCTTCTGTATAATTTGGACCATGCCAAAAAGAAAGAAAGAGTAGCCTTAACATACCTGGAGTAGGAAAAAATCTGTGTGATATTCTTGGGAAGGATTACATCGTACTCCCTTCGAATCGAAAAATCATGTTGCTATTATAATATGGAGTGACTATCATCCTTGTCTTTACTGGGTAAGGAATCGAATAGCGAAAAGCTTGATCTGTAATCAATTTTTCCAGTATAGAACAAAGAAGAAACGAGAAACAAAATGAACACTGCCAAAATGAGTAAACTCTTACTCATTGTACCTTTCACTTCATTTTTGTGTAATTTGAAGTTTAATGAATAATTTGGAGCTGGGAATTGAAGGAAATATTCGAAGAGTAAAGGGGGATAAGAGGTAGATTGGATTTGTTCTTGATACAAGATATCCTATTTTGAATGCTTCAAATCTCACTTAATAAAAGTGGAGATGTGATTTTATGTCTTTAAGACATAATGGTTCATTTCCTAAAATGGTGTCTAATGGAAGTTGGAAGATTTTTTTGTCCAATCTTCAAATCATGCCACATAATATTAGTAATGCATGAGTCAACATGTTTTTCAAGGCAATTCTGCAACGTTATGTCTTATCCAAAATATTTTGGATAATTACCAATTACCCACATAATTAAGAATTATCTCAACTTTCTTAAAATACTACTCACTTTTAACACACTTTATATATCGTACTATCATGGTCATATAGTGCCTTCTATGGCACTAGTCCATAAATACCGGGTTTCTTAGCTCGGCCCATATTTTATCTCAAAATGCCAAACTTCGACGAAACTCATTATTCTTTGACTTGCTTCCCCTTTCACCCTCACGAATTTACTTATCACTTATTTGAAATAGCATAATGTTTAAAATCTCAAAATAATCTCATCCCCGAACTTACGTCGATTAATTTACGACGAAACTTTAACATACGAAAATGCGGGACGCAACAAATAGGCACTGAATCTATAGAAGAAACCTCAGCATTAAAATCACAAATATGAGCCAAATAATCCAAACATCCCTTCTCAATCATGCGACGAGACTTGGCATAGGAAATCACCCTGCTGGGAGAATGACCAGGAGTCCCTTTCCACTTTAATCGAGGCAACCCCGGCAAGGCTAATGTAATTGTCTTGGCGTGAAAGTCCAAGATGGCATAATAAGGTGATAGCCAATCCATGCCCAAAATGACATCGAAATCCACCATATTAAGAAGCAAAAGGTCCACACTAGTTCCAAGACCCTCAATAACGACCACACACGAATGATACACACGGTCTACTACAATAGCATCTCCCACGGGCGTAGACACATAAACAGGGACACTCAAGGAATCACGGGGCACAACAAAGTACAAGGAAAAATAAGATGATACATAAGAGTAAGTATACCCCGGATCAAACAAGACTGAAGCATCTCTATTGCAAACTGAAATGGTACCTGTGATAACAGCATCGGAGGATTCCACCTCAGGTCTAGCTGGAAATGCATATAATCGGGGTTGGGCCCTGCCACCCTGAACCACGTCCCTGTAGGACCTGTGATAGGCGGACTTCCACCTCTAGCGGGCTGGCCTCCACCTCTAACAATCTGGCCCCTACCTCTGTCTACCTGACCCCCTACCCATGGCTGGCTAGGCAGGTGGTGCTACAGCTGGTGCCGGAACTATGGCACGAGAACACTAGTACTGAATCTGATTACCCGAATACCTCGTAAAAGCTCTCCGAATATGACCAAATTCACCATACTCAAAGCATCCCTCCTTATGTAAAGGTTGGCCCTAACGAGCCGGTTGACCACGATAATAACTCTACAGAGGAGGTGCTTTGATAGGAATTGATGGTGCGCTATAGACTGGCTGAGCAGAAGGAGGCATATAAGGACCACTACAACTTGAAGTACCATGAGACGCCTAAAGTGCCGAATGAAATGGCCTGGAAGAATGGCCTCTGCTGAAAGTAACCCCGCCACCAGATAAGGCACCGTTGAATCCACCTGAATGGAGAGGTCTCTTGTCTGAACTCTGACCTCTCAAACCGAGAACCATCTCAACTCTCCAGGGCCACATTGGCCGCATCCTGAAAGGAAATCTCGCTCCCTCTCTCCTTATCCATCTGCAACCTGATAGGCTGAGCAAGGCCCTCAATAAATCGCCTGACCCTCTCTCTCTCTGTGGGTAACAAAAGAATAGCATGTCGATCCAAATCCATGAAGCGATTCTCATATTGGGTGACAGTCATGCTGCCCTGCTGAAGTCGCTCAAACTGACAACGATTCTCGTCTTTAGTAGTGATAGGCAGAAACTTCTCCAAAAAGAGATGTGAAAATTGATCCCAAGTCAGAGCAGGTGACCTAGCTGGTCTAGTCAAAAAGTAATACCTCCACCATTTCTTGGCAGAATCAGTCATCTGAAAAGCAGCAAAATCGACCACATTGGTCTCCAAAATACCCATATTCCAAAGAACCTCATGACAGTTATCGAGATATTCCCGAGGGTCCTTTGAAGTGTCACCACTGAAATGAACAGAAAAAAGCTTGATAAACCTATCTAATATCCACAAAGCATCTGAGTACATATCTGCCCCATCAACAAGCGGTGATGTAGCAACTGGCTAAACTACCCCAACTGGATTGGTTGTTAGGGTCTGAATCAGAGGAGTAGTAATCTGCTTAGGAGTGTGGGTAATAGGAGTCTGGACCCCTCCTCCAGCCTGAGAAACGGCTGCTGCCACGGGGAATGTGCATGTCTGGGCAACACTCTCCATAAGGCCCACTAGTCGGACCAGAGCATCCTGAAGCATCGGGGTAGCAATAAACCCCTCAGGGACCTGAGTTGGTCCCGCTGGAACGGTCTGAGCTGGAACCCCTTCATCAACCTCTATCCGGGGCTCCGCAGCTGGGGTTGCTGCCTGAGCAATGGGTTGAGTCCTACCCCTGCCTCGGCCTCTGCCCCTAGTAGAAGTTGCAGCTGCTGGAGGACCTGATTGTTGGTCAGCGGAAGAAGAAGCTCGTGTTCTCTCCATCTGCGAGAGAATAGAAGAGTTCAATCAGTATTTGAGATATCAAGAATCGCACGACAGAGTAGGAATAAAAATGAGTATATTCCTAACTTTAAAGCCTCTGAGAGATAAGTACAGACGTCTCCGTACCGATCCCTCATACTATATTAAGCTTGTTCGTGAATTGTGAGACCTAGGAAACCTAGTGATCTGATACCAACTTGTCACGGCCCAAATTCTCATCCCCCGGGATCGTGATGGCGCCTAACACCATACTTGCTAGGCAAGCCAATGTTAGAAATTAACTAACCATTTTCTTTTAAAAATTTATTCAAACATGAGTAAACAGTTTAAAATGAAATGGAACCTAATATTGTTCAACAATTGATATCAATAATAATTAAATAATGAAACGAAACCACGAACTAATGTTAATATCTAACTACCCAGGGTCTAGAGTCACAATTCACGAACTACTAAAGAATACTACAAGTATTTGGCTGAAAGAAAATATATATGTCTGTTTTGAACTATGTAAAGCAGTAAATGAATAAATGGAAGAAGACTCCAGGAATCTGTGAATGCCAGCAGATCTACCTCGTGTCTCTTAACCAATGATCAACTACTACTCAAAGAATCAACTCTGACCGGAATCTGGATCTGCACAAGAAGTGCAGAGTGCAGTATTAGTACAACCGAACTCATGTACTGGTAAGTGCCGAGCCTAAACTCGATGAAGTAGTGGTGAGGCTACGGCGGGGCATTTATAATCTAACATGTATACAATATATATAATAAAGCAAAAAGGGAATTCTAAACTAAATAAACAACAACTTGCAGCAATTAATGAAATAACTCAGCTAACTTTTCCAGACTTCATCTATAACTAATTCTTACGAAAATTTCCAAGTTATAATTTTAAATAATGGTAAAAGCAGAACATCGGACCAACAAAATAAAACCGTGAGTTTTCCAGTCTTTATCATATAATCAGTAAAACGTGAATATTCTCCCTTATTGCTCCTTGTTGCGGCGTGCAACCCGATCCCACATGTCCACTCTTATTGCTCCTCCATATATATATATNACATATATATATATCACCCTTATTTCTCCTGTTGCGGCATGCAACCTGATCCCAACTGTCCACTCTTATTTCTCATGTTGCGACATATATATATATCACCCTTATTTCTCCTGTTGCGGCATGCAACCTGATCCCAACTGTCCACTCTTATTTCTCATGTTGCGACATATATATATATCACCCTTATTTCTCCTGTTGCGGCATGCAACCTGATCCCAACTGTCCACTCTTATTTCTCATGTTGCGACATATATATATATCACCCTTATTTCTCCTGTTGCGGCATGCAACCTGATCCCAACTGTCCACTCTTATTTCTCATGTTGCGACATATATATATATCACCCTTATTTCTCCTGTTGCGGCATGCAACCTGATCCCAACTGTCCACTCTTATTTCTCATGTTGCGACATATATATATATCACCCTTATTTCTCCTGTTGCGGCATGCAACCTGATCCCAACTGTCCACCCTTATCTCTCCTTGTTGCGGCGTGCAACCAGCTCTCACCAGACAATCACATCTCATTATTTAAAATAAAGGTTATTCACATTAGATCAAAGTCTTTCACAGTGTTTATGTCTCAACAGTTGTAAATAGAAAGTTGTACTATTCAGAAACTTCACCAATCATCATTTCACATCGAATCTAACTGAAATGTGTCCCAATGAAGCTAAGGAATATTTAATACTTTCAAATAAGGGAAAACAATCTCTAACAACATCAGGTAGACACAACAAGTCGACATGGAAGCATCAATAACCATGGAACAATTAAGACAGAAATATAATAAGTCGGAAACAGGGAAGGGAACATGCTAAACAAATCATTTGGTGGTGCATAGATACTCGTCACCTCACATATACACTACACACATGCAATTTCACGTAGCATTTAAGTTGGGAATTCCTATTCCCTCAAGTCAGGTTAAACCAAACTCTTTCCGCAGGCAACTCACTGCTCAATCACAACATTTCCTTTAGAATTTGTCTCTAACCTGCTCGAATCTAATCATTATTGCTTCAATATCATTAATTAATTCTAAAGGAATTAACTTTAATGAAAAACTATGGTTTTCCTATGTTTTACTATTAAAGGACAAAAATCGGCCCCGAGCCCGCTTGGTCTAAACTCGAGGTTCGGACCAAAACTCGTTTATCCATTCTCCCCCGAGCCCAGATATACAATTGGTTTTGGAATCCGAACTCAATTCGAGGTCTAAATTTCCTAATTTCAAAATTCCTAGGTTCTACCCAAAAATCCCAAATTTTACCATGAAAGTTCTAGATTTTTGGTTGAATCTTGTTAAAAGTTGTAAGAGATAAGGAATTGGTTAGAAATCACTTACCTATTATTTGGAGAAGTTTGGGTCTTTGAAAAATCGTCTATGGAGGTTTAGGGTTTGAGAGAATTGAAAAATGGGTCAAAATCCCGTCTAAAATCCCACTTAACATATCGCAGTTATCGAAAATGCGATCAAGGGTTCACAAAATTCATGCTGCCTTCGCATTTGCAACTTAAATGCCGCATTTGCGACATCTGAAGGCATCGCATTTGCGGCCAATCTGTCGCATTTGTGACCAGTGGACTTGCTGGGCAATCTTCGCATTTGCGAAGTAAATCTTGCATTTGCAATGATTGCCTTCCTAGGCCTTGTTCGCATTTGCGATGCAATGTCTCGCAATTACAACTGCTTGTTAACTTCGCAATTGTGAAGCTTGATCTCGCAAATGCGATATCAGAGGCCTGGACAGACACCAGACACCAGCTATGAAATATTTCTGAGTCTAAACACTCTGTGGCCTATCCGAAACTCACCTGAGCCCTGGGGGCTCCAAACTAAACATGCACGCAAGTTTAAAAATATCATACGGACTTGTTTGTGTGATCAAATCACAAAAATAACATCTAAAACTATGAATTTAACCTCAAAATTCATGATTTTGCTCAAGAACACTTCAATTTCACTATTTCTCAACCGGACGTCCGAATCACGTCAAATCAACTCCGATTCTCACCAAATTTTACATATAGTACTTAAATACTATAAAAGATCTGTACCGGGCTCCGGAACCAAAATATGGGACCGATACCAATTGTTTCAAACATTAATTCATTTTTTTATTTCATTAAAAATCCAGCACAACAATTTTCTTCAAAAATTGATTTCCAAAGCTAGGGACCTCGGAATTCAATTCCGGGCATACGCCCAAGTCCCATATTTTACTCAAAATATTGGCCAAAGTCAACTAAAATCAAATTTTAAACTCTAAAAATTACTATTTCTCATATTTTCTCATAAAGGCTTTCCGGATTCACGGCCGGACTGCGCACGTAAATCGAAAAAATTAAATTAATATTTTTAAGCCTAATGAGTCCGGAATGGAGTATAAATTCATAAGATAACCCTTTGGGTCATCACATTGATGCCCCATTTGTTCTTCGTGATCGCGAGGGTGATGCCGCGATCGTGTAGTATTAGGAGTTGGCATTCTTCGCATCCGCGCTACAAGTATCGCATTCGCGGTGGTTAAGGCTTTAAGCCTTTGCGTTCGCGACAGTGTCTACGCGTTCGCGTAGAGATGATCTAGGTTGGGCAGTCATGAGGGGTTCTTCTTCGCGTTCACGGTGTTGTTTCCGCGTTCGCAAAGGTCTGGAAGTTCTGTGCATTGTGTTCGCAAGGGTAATGTCGCGAACACGTAGTGTTATTTTGTGGTAGTGCATTTATTTCATCGCAAACGTGATGATTCCTCCGCGTTCGTAAAGGGTATCCCTGGAGCAGATCTCTAAGTATTGTATTTTTTAACTTTGAATTATTTTGTCACATTTTGAGTTGGGGAGCTCGTATTTGGGAGATTTTGAAGAGGATTTTCACCACATGGATTGGGGTAAGTGTTTTCTACTCAGATTTGATTATATTACATGATTTCATTTTCAACTTTGGTATTTCATTGATAATTTCAAAACAGAAATTGGGAGGTTTTATCTAAACTTTTCTAAATTGAATATTTGAGATTTGAACATTGATTCAAAGTCAGATTTGAATGAAATTAGTATGGTTGGACTCGTATTCAAATGAGTTATCTGAATTTGTCAGTTTTGTTGGGTTCTAAGGTGGGACCCGGATTGACTTTTTGGTTAATTTTGAGTAATTAATTAAAGATTCTACCTTTATCGTTTGGTTTTTCTTCCTATGATATTATTTGATGATTTTGAGTTGCTTTTGTCTAGTTTCGAGTAGTTCGGAGGCCTATTTGTGCTGGATGGCACTTCAAGTGTACCGATTTGGCTTGTTTAAGGTAGTGTCTTGCCAAGCTTTGTTGAGGAAATTTCTCCTACTAAATGAAATTATTTGCCACATGCGGGGGTGATGTATATATGAGGTGCTGAGCGTATATGCATGTGTCGGAGCTTTTCATGCTCTGGCGGGGGAAATTATATACTTTCTTTATACTATGATGAAGCTGGTGATTTTTTGACTTATGCTTTATTCAATTCTATAACTAATAAACTCAATTATCCGTGTTACAAATCGTGTTAGAACATATGGTATCTTAAGAAGGATTTAGTATGTTATTTTCAGACAATTTACATACTTATTTGACCATAGCATCCTGAACACCCATTTATACTTGTTATTATCTTTCCACTTGAGTTCTTTTATCCATAATATGTGTGAAGATTGGGGCCTTAGGGCTATGTTTGGCACGGGGTTAATTCTGTGCAGTTGATATGATATTGGCACAATGACTAATTATGTGCGGTTTGAAATGAGATTAGTTGTTGGTTATTACCGTGTGAAAGCAAAGGAAGTTGGATGAGAACACATTCGTTAAGTACTTACATATCCTTTAATTTGATTTCTATTAATGTTCGTTATTTTGTGTTGTACTTTCCATTCGAGTTTGTTACGTAGTTACCTCTTGGATTTTCCTTTGGCATGTTACATTTTAGTTATGTCTTTACCTTGTCTGTTATTATTACACCTACACTTTTACTTGATTTACTTCAGCTACATGTCCTCTACTAATTCATGCCTAACTTGTTATTAGCCAATACATGTTACATGCCTCTAATTATCACATGATTTACTTGTTAGATGCCTTAACATGTTACATGTCTTCATTCACTATACGCATTCACTTACTATATGTATTCACTCACCATATGCTTCTACCTACCATATGCTTTTACTTGTTAAATGCCTTAATTTGCTATATGCTTTCACTCACTACATAGTTTAACATGCTATATGTCTCCACTTACTATTTGCGTTCACTGATTTAATGTCTTTACTTGCTACATGCTTCTTCTTGCTATATGATTTCGTTGCTACATGATTTCATATTAAATGTATTCACTTGATTCTTGTTCTTATTTGATAAATATCTTTGCTCGTTTCACGTACTACTCTCCTTTGCTTAACCGGATTTGAGTGGTTTTTAGGTTGGTTGTGTGATATACCTTGTGGAACCCTTGTCATTATGTATGGTGAACTAGTTGTTGATATTGGACTGTCCATTCTGCTTGGTTGGGTCGTATTACTTAGTCGGATACGGCATGTTCGTTTTCTTAGTATTACGTTGCGGACTTTTCCCGCGTTTGGTTGTTGTTGTGGTTTCATATGGTAATTTTGATATCCGGTTGCACGCCGCAACATGTATATATCTATATTATATAAAATATGAGGCTTCTAACTTAAAAGTTAAATTACTAAATTACCCTTTAACCTATTAAATTGAAGGGCAAAAAAACATCCTGCAAATCCACGCTACATGCTTCTAATAGACACTTGTTCGAAGTCTTCAATAATCTCTCTTCCCCAAGTGTTGCACCATTTCATTTTATTTTCTATAAAAACCAGAACCTGTAGGGCACTTTTCCGTTCTTTCTTTTTTTGGTAAGGAAAGATATTTATATATATAGATAGATATTAAGCATACATTACAAAGACGCGTTTACTGATGTAGTTTCTAAAGTTACAGCAACAACAGATTGTTCCATACTATTTATATCTGCTATATTATATTGTCTAATATAGTTGTTTTCTAGACCATTACAACTAATAACTGGAGTTATCTGCGTAGTTGTTGTTGAAGATGATGGATGTCCTGGATGGACCCCATGATCCAAAAAGTGAGCAGAGTTTTGTGCGTCTATAGCTATTTTGTCTTGTAGTAGGTTTGTTGTAACAAAAGAAGGAGGTGCATCCCATAGTATTGATGAGTCCATAGTAGTTCCTTGATTAGCTATTGCATCTGCTGTGCTATTTTGTTCCCTGTAAATGTGAGTAAGCGGTGGCTCATGTAGTTTGTGTAGTAGGTACCTGCAGTCAAAGACTAAGTTAGCATATCTTGGGTTGTTACTGTGTAGTAGATGTATTACCTCCTTTGCATCAACTTCAACTTGTAGTGGTATTAGTTTCCGTTGTTCTGCAATCTCCAGGCCCTTAAGAAGAGCCTGTAGTTCCGTCATTAGGCAGTCAGTATTTGTGGTTGGGATGGAAAACCCTACAACCCAATCTCCTATGTGATTTCGAATCAATCCTCCAATACCTCCCTTATGTTGTTGTCTTAATACGGATCCATCTGTATTTAGCTTATAGGTGTTAGGTGGTGGAGGCATCCATCTTAGGTGTCTGGGTGTCCTGACGGATTTGTGATTATTTTTTGCCACTATGTATTGATGTTCAGTAACTAGTGTCAGTACTGTATTTGGTTGTAGCGTAATCATTTTTTTCTCATAAAATTTTTTGTTTCGAGTTAACCAAAGATGCCAGAGGCTCATTATAAAAAAAAGTAGTTGTATTTATATTATTTGGTAAGTGTAGTCCTTTATGATAAACTAAAGTGTGAAGCCATTGGTGGGGTTCGTTCGTTGTTGCCAGGTGCTCAACCACTGTTGCTATTCTAAATGTGTTCCAATACCGTAAAGCATTGGGGCATGAGAGAAATATGTGATTAATAGTTTCCCTAGGTGCATAGCAAATGTGGCAGTGAGAAATTGTTGTAATCCATATTTTATTGAGGTGATTAAGTGTTGGGAGTCTATTGTGTAAGATTAGCCATAGAAATATTTTGTGTTTCGGTTGAGCTGTCGTATTCCAAATCCAAGTAAAGTCTGCCGTATTATTTTGTTTGTTGGGTAGTAAAGTGTTGTAAGCTGACTTGACGGAGAAGAAACCATTATTTGTAAGGTTCCAAGTGAGCATGTCTATATGGTTAGAGTATTTGGAGATATAAATGTTTTGTATTAATGTATGAAATTCATTTGTTATTTCGAAACAAAAAATTTCCCACTTCCAAGTATGATTTTGTAACATAGATGATAGTTTAAGATTTTGAAGATTCTTTGGAAGTGGTCCTGTGAATAAAGATCTTAACGAGGTACCGACGTTAATCCAAGGATCTGTCCATAGGTTGATAATATTTCCAGTTCCTATCTCCCACTTTATGCCCTGTTGACAATAACACCAACCTTGTAGGATATTTTTGCATATATGGGAACAATTGGTTACAACAGACCTTTTTAAGTACTTATTTATTAGAATTTTTTCCCAAAGTGATTGGTTGTGTGTAAAAACTCTCCATGCTAAACTAGCCAGTAGTGCGTTATTTTTAAATTTAATTTTTTGAATGTTTAATCCTCCTTCGTCTAAAGGTTTAGTTACGATATTCCAATTAACTAAGTGTAGTTTTTTCTTAGTTTGTATTGTGCCCCAGAGGAAGTTTCTTTCGTACTGTTCGATTTTACGAATTATACTGGCCGGTATCCTAATATATTGCATTATGTGGTTCGGAAGAGCGTTAAGGGTTGACTTTATGAGTGTTACTCGTCCTGCTGTAGTAAGGAATTTTGTTTTCCATCCTGCCAGACGTCCTTTAAAATTATCAATTATGAATTGGAAGTCTGCGTTACTAAATTTTTTATTAAATATAGGAAATCCTAGATACTTGCCAAAGGAGTGGCATTTTTTCATCGAGAAAGATTGTTTGATAAATGTTTTGTTCTCCTCTGTACAATTTGAGGAGAAAAATATTTTTGATTTATCATAGTTTAACTTCTGTCCGGATATAGCTGTGAAATTATTAATGATATCTATAATAGCATGGATACTTTTAGTAGTTAATTTGGATAGAATAATTATGTAGTCTGCAAAGAAGAGGTGTGACAAGGAGGGACCATTCTTTGATATTGTTATGGGTTGCCATTTAAGGTAGTCCACTGATTGGTCAATGATGCGTGAAAGCATTTCCATGCACATAATAAATATGTAGGGTGATAAAGGATCACCTTGTCTAATTCCTCGTGTAGGTGAGAAATATGGTGTACGAGTTCCATTAACTAGGACTGCAGTAGTTGTTGTTGTTATGCAAGACATGATTAGTTTGATCAGTGATGACGGTATATTAAAGAAATGTAGTGTTGATCGAATGAATGACCATTCTAGACGATCAAACGCCTTTTCCAGATCTATTTTAAGCAGTATATTACTGGTCTTGCCTTTCATTTTATTGAATTGGTGTATAACTTCCTGAACTATTATTGCGTTGTCTGATGCCCTTTTCCCAGGTTGAAAACTAGTTTGTGTAGGTCCTATTATTTTATGTAATATGGTTTTAAGATTATTTGAAATAACTTTTGTAATCAGTTTGTATACTGTGTTGCACAAACTAATCGGGCGAAATTGTTGTAAGTTATGAGCATGTTTTACTTTTGGAATTAAGCAAATGTAGGTTCGATTAAGAATTGGTGAAATTTCTCCCTCTCGAAATACTGAATGTATAAAAGACATGACTTTTGTGCCGACATCGTTCCAATATTTCTGATAGAAGTAAGGATGAAGATCATCCGGGCCCGGTGCCTTAAATGGTTTAAAACTATTTAAAGCATGTAATATTTCTGTATCTTCCAAGTTAGCTTCTAATAGGTGAAGATCATTAGTATTAAGATCGTTTGATTTGTGTTAAGAGTGATTGTTTTGAGAGTAGATGTGTTCCGTTGTAAATAAAATTTTGTAGTATGTTTGGATAGTAAGTTGGATTTCCTCTAGATTATAAGTCCAGATTCCTCCAGAGTCCTTTAATGCAGTTATCCTATTTTGTCGGCGACGCTGAAGAGTTGACATGTGGAAGAACTTTGTATTGGCGTCTCCCTCATTGAGCCAATTAATACGAGATTTAAGCTTCCAAAAATCTTCTTCCATACACAGAATTTTGTTATATTGATCAGTGAGATCTATTTCTAATTGTTGTAAGAAATGGCTCGTGGGATAGCAAGGTGAAGATTGAATGCCTTCGAGTCTGGATAGTAACTTCCTTTTACGGAAAAAAATATTCCCAAAGGTATGTTTATTCCAGTAAAGTACATTTTGTTTGAATAATTTAGTCGTTTGTGTAAGATCATTATTAGAGTTATTTGTAGTCCATGATTGCTGCACGACTTGTTGAAATTGTGGATGTGTCGTCCAGATGGATTCAAATCTGAATTTTTTTTTATTAAAAGGACGATTTGATTGTAGATGTATTAAGAGAGGGCAGTGGTCTGAGTAAATTCGAGAGAGATGTTGAACTAACGCCTCTGGATAGAGGTTGATCCATTCATAGTTTGCGAATACTCGATCCAAACGTTCAAGGATTTTGTGTCCCGTAGTACGTTTGTTAGACCAAGTATATCGACTACCTCTAAACCCTAAATCTATTAGGTTATAGTGGTATATGAAATTATTAAATGCTTCAGCTCTTCTATTATTAATAGGTAACCCTCCAAACTTTTCATGGGCAAATGCAACTTCATTAAAGTCACCCCCAATTATCCAAGGTCCCGTAACATATTTATCATGTAGGTAATTTAATATATCCCATAATTCATTCCTAACATTATAATAGTTGCTAGCATATATAGCTGAAAATAACCATTTAGGAGATAGCGGACTTACCTGTGCAAGGCAGTGTATTTCCTGGTCTGATAATCGGAGCTCTTCAATGTTAATCATATTTTCATGCCATAGGAGAACTAACCCCCCAACTAATCAATTTGCTGGTACTTGAGACATATTAGTAAATTGGAAATCATCTCGAAGTCCTGAGTGGTCTTGCATGTGTGTTTCAAGGAGTATTGCCAAAGCTGGCCGGTTGTTATCTAGTAATGCCCTAAAGTGGCGCCGGAAGTCAGCATTATGAGACCCTCTACAATTCCAAATAATGAAATTCATAATTGATGGTGTTTCAATTGTATCCTCCTCCGTTTGTTGACTTTGAGGATTGGCTGCTTCTACTGTTGTCCTCTCCATCTGTACTTGTCGAAGGGTAGGTATGAGCACCATAGCATACTTCCCTGCTTCTCGATTTGTTGTCATCCTGAAGTTTATACTGCAGTTTATCATCTCTGGAGGGCATTTTAATATGAATCTTTTTTCGAACTGCTCCTTTAGGTTGTAGAGCTTTATTCCCTTTAGCCATAAGAACTCCGTGCGTGTTTCCCTCATCTCCTCTAATATTTGTGCTAGTTCCTGATCTGTTTGATTTTCTAGTACGTCCGGAGATGGAGGTGGTGCATGTGGGCTGTATGGTGTGCTCTGGTTTGTGTTGTAGTTGTTCAGTGGTGTTGAGTATGGTGAGAGTGGGTCGAATGAGTCCAGGGGTTGAAACCAAGGAGCATATATTTGACCCCAATGATGTGGTGGGTAAAAAGGTAGAAGATTCATGTGTGGGTTGTGAGGTGCAGGGTTGTGCATGGGATAAGACCAGTGATGCTGGTTGAAGGTCAGTGGTTGGTGATCGACAAGTAACGGTGTTTGAGTTGTGTACCATTGTGTCTGGGCATAAGCTTCCATCCCAATCCCCATTCCCTCCGTCACAATTTCTACTAGATGTGTAGGGTTTTGAACTAGTAGAATTACCTCCTGGTTGTTCAGTTCCAAAGTAAACACTAGTGCATACCCCTGGAGACCCATTTCTAGCCAGGATTGGAGAGGTTGGTCTATCACATGAGTCTGGGACGTGTAGATTAAAGGTGTTGATGGTAGAGATGTTTGTGGTCCTTGCATGACTAGGTGCGGTAGATGGAAAAACTGGTTGTTGTTGTTGTTCAGCTCCCTCATGTAACTGGGTACGTAGAAGTTGTTTGGATTGTAATTTGACATTGTTAATTGATGTAGGATAAACAGTTTGTGTGTTCCATTGAGTAGTGGTTGTGGTAGTAATAGGGATGTTTGGTACTAGATCAACTGAGTTGTTTGGTAGTGGTTCTGCATTGCATGCATTAGGCGTAGGAGAGGACATGGCTTCATTGTGAAGTTCAGGTGAAGAATAATCATTGTTGATTATTGGGAGTTGGGGAAAAGTAGAGTAGGGTACTGTTACATGCAAATTAGGTAGTGTAATTTTACTTTGCATAGTTAAATCCGTTTGTTTTGGTGAAGATAGTGGATTGTTTTTGAAATTTGATTGGAGGGGAGGAGTGGTGGCATTAAATGAGGAAGATGTTGTTGGACATGTCTCTTTAGGGATGTGAAGAGTGTCCTCGGTAGAAGCTTTAGGTGTGGTAACATTTCCTTGGAAATAATTATTGCTAGTATTAAGAAAAGGAATTGTAGAGTCTTGTAGGTGTTTGAGTGTTCAGCATTACTTGTCATTTGGGCCTGGTCCGGTGGATAATTTTTATTTTGTCTCATAGGCCCAAAATTGTTATTATGGGATATGCAGGCAGTATTTACCAAATCCTCATTAAGTGGTCGAAATTTGTTATTTGTATTAGTTAGTAAATTAGGGTGATTAGATTTGTTTAATGGAGGTAATTGGTCCTGTTGTATTCTTGTCTCTAGTGGCCCATAGGTTTGAGAGAACGTATCTGGCGGTGCCGGTGGTGTCGACGGTGGTCGTACATTACCTTCCATTTGTCTTAGTTGTGCTTTGCGAGTGGATCGTTTAGGAAAATATACAGTTTTCCATTCCTCTTGATTCTCCGTGACCTCTTGTAGATTTTGGGCTATGTCCTTTGTTGATTTGGTCGAGGTTGAAGCGATGGATTCTGGAGTCTTGAGAAAAGAGCACTGTGTAGGAGGATGCCCAAGTCTTCCACATCTTGTGCAAAGTAAATTTAAACCTTCGTAGAGGCTAGTTTGCCTATGAGTACCGATATAAATGTGTGTTTTGAGAGGTTGTTCCAACGGCACTTCAATACATATGCGTGCATATCTCCCTCTGGTAGTACTTGTAGTGCACGTATCCACCTTCAGTAACTTACCAATTTTAGAGCCAGCTCTTTGTAGTATGTCTAAGTCATAGAATTCCGTTGGTAGTTCTGGCAAACGTACCCAAATTGCTGAATATGTAAGTTTCGTTTGAGAAGCAATGAATTTGGGTTCCCACTGCCTTACTGAGAGGAAGTGATTTAAAATAAACCAAGGTCCTCCATGTAATGCTTTCTTCATGTTTTGTTCATGTTGGAATTTGATTAAGTAAAAATCAGCTCCCAGATCAACCAAAGACAAGGTCTCATCAGGTTGCCAAAGCAAAATAAGCTTTTGTCTAAGTAGCTGATGATTCATGTTTTTCCCAAAGAGTTTGATAATGACTGAGTGCTTCCATGGAGCGTATAAACGCGACTTGTCTTCCTTCGTTATTGGGATGAAGAGATCTTCGTTGGAGTTGTTGGTCTCATCTGATAGATTCATATATGGCAGTTGGGAAGTTATGTAGTCTGTAGTTATTAGTATTGAGTTGCCTGCAATTAGTGTTTGTAAAAAGGTTTTAGAAAGAGATTTTGTAGGTAGGTTGTCATCATCCATCATGTTTCTCATGTCTTCTGTATCACTTGTCTTATCTAACTCCATTGCTGTAAGTGGGCATATGTTATTTGAATGTGTATACTGTGGTGAACTTAGAGAGAGAAGGTCTCACATTTTCGCTTCGACTCCTTTTCCCTTAGTCTTGAATCTTCTTTGTCAATAGGTTTGCCCTCTTATCTTTTATTCATCAAACTGTTATATTCTTTCGTTAATTATCTTTTCCTCATAATTTTTTCTAATCTGATGGTGAGATATCTATCTTTGCCGAGTCGAATTGTATGTTCAGTTCTATTTACGTACATAGCAGAAAAAATTCATATATGTAATTTGGAGATAATTATAGTTTAATTGACTTTGAATTTTCACGCCCTTATTTTCTATGTTTATCTATTTCCTTTGATTTATTGATGTAATTTGTGAATTTGACTTCTAGAGAATGCTTCATAATGTTAATGTGGACGTGATAGTTTATTTCCGGCAGTTTCTAATGCATAGTAAATATTATTTTGATGTTTTATTGTTATTCTCGTCACTTTCTTCAACAAATAGAAATATCAAAAGAGATAACTGGGGAACGACTATTAAGAAAGAAAAACTGAAAAGATAGTGCTGAATGGTTTCGCCAATTTATTGGGTAAAGAAATTCTATTCTTCTACTTAGTTCTTTCAGTTATCCCGTTATAACTTTTGAATATTTTCCGAACATAAGCTTAACGTATCACCATCAGTTGGTAATGGGTCCTTGAACAGATTATATGCTCCTAATCATAACTTAGAGAAAAATATTTAGTATACTTTTTGTGTCAAATAGTTATTTTCTTTGAAAATAGTTTCAGTGTATAGCTTTACTACATTTTGATAAAGCTTTAAGAGTGTGAATTTATTTTAAATTATAAAATATTAATATTTGTATTCAACCCAAAAATTATGTATTTGGAACCTTATGCTATGTTAATTAAAAATATTATTTGACCAAAATAAAAAGCTTAAGAGTGAAACAACTCCTTATAAAAGAAGCAGATTTCACATGCAAATCCAGTTGAAATGTTAGCCGTCTCCCCTTGCTTTTCTTTTTTCTCATTGAAATTTGACTCTTTCTTCTTCTATTTTTCAAATTGTGTTGCAAGTTTCTTCGAGTAAAATATAAACACAAGATAACGCTAATGAAGTATAAAAATAAATTGTAATACAGCCTTTCGTAGTATAAATAACTTTAGAATATGGATGTCAGATGGAAAATAATGTCATATGACTTATAACTCTGCTATTATTTGCTCTTGCTTTTACAAACAAAATTCGATATATATTTGAGCAAGATGAAATTATACATATAATTACCTATAATATGTCAGATTTTATTTTACACTTTTAGTTTGTTGCATTCCTGAAATCATATTAGTATAGACAATAAATTTCTTACAATTAAAGTAATAGTATATAATTACTATATATCTGGATATTTCAAGAAAGTAGAGGACAAACCAACACTAAATGCTATCATTTTGATAAATGTCCTTCAACGATTTCCTCTTTATCTAAGTCCTATTTTAATTTATGTTGAACTTATGTTTCCTTTATCTAAATCAAATTAAGTTAAATAAGGGAGAGAAATGAGAGTTTTTTTTTTTTTTTGTTGTGATACGGCCAATGTAAAGAAAGAACTATGGTCACCCGAGGAAGACATCAAGCTCTAAGACTTTATTGAAAAATAAGAATCGAAACTTTTCCCTTAGTATATATCAATTCGGTTAGAAATCTGTATTTGTAAAATAATTCTGGAAATAATAAAATAACATAAACAGAAATGTAAACGTAATGAAAAATTAATTCGAGCTCATTGAATTCACAGTGTTTCCTTAAGGAATTTAATCCCCTCCTAGTACCCAAGGTTATGGATTATTTCCTCCCAGGATAGAACGAATTTCACACTGGTGTAGTGGTACTTCAAACCCCAGTGTTTCAGCGAACTCAAAGTTCGGTAGCAAATCACACTTACTTGCTTTCTTTGAAGATGAAAGTATGCAGAAAGAAGGAGGAGAACTCAGAAATTAGTATGTAAAATCTGAGAGAATGGACTTGTATTTATAGCCAAAGTTGGGCTGAAATCTGAAGAGGTGCAACTCTCCATAATGGCTGTTTTTGCAAAAACGCCCATAAAGTAAATGCCATGACATAATTGGCTATTTACTCAATAATAAAGAGGGAAAATTGAAGGGTAGTTAATTTTCTGTTACAAAACAGAAAACTAAATTCTGGATAATAACTGAAATGGATTTAATATTAATATTTATTTTAATATTAATATTTTGTTATTAAAACAAATATTTAATAACATTTCTGTTAATATTTACTATTAACAAATAAATTTGGTCCAAAAAATAATCTCTCTCTCGATTTGACCAAATCTGAAGCCGAGGCCGAGCGACGACGACGACGGCACGAGGCTTGCTTTCTTTTCAACTCTTTATTAGCTAGAAGAAGAGCAATTGCTTATATACCCATCAAAAGTCTTTTCCTCTTCTTATGTGGGACAATTAAGGAGGGAAACTCAAATATTATTCAAATATTTCATTTTCTCCTCTATTTTCTATTCACCCATTTTAAGCATTAATATATCATTAATTACTTAAAAAATCCCAACAAATTCAACTTTTCATATTGCTTATGAGATTAAAACTCTAACTCCTATAATAAATATTATTTATAAGTGTATATGATGAAACTGGAGATTTTGTGCATGATATGTACATAAGAAAAAGGAGACTTGAATATTGAAAGAGTAATCAGCCTTGAGAAGACCATTAGTATGCCTGATGGATATAAAGAAGATAAAGTTGATTAAAGAATGTTATTCCAACATCGTCCATTGGAGCAACCAAATTTCAAGGAAGATAAACCAAAATTTAATAGATAGTGTGATGGCTAGAAGAATGGAGATAGAGTTTGTTAGAGAGTATGTTTTTCGACTTTATTAGCTTTTGGTATATTCAAATTCTAATTCATAATTAAATCAAATATTATCGTCTATGTATACTTTCCTAAGCCGATGGTCTATTGGAAATAACCTCTTTATCCTCACAAGGTAGGGGTAAGGCCTGCATACACATTACTCTCCCCAGATCCGGGGTATGTGGTTGTTGTTGAATTTATCGCCTATGTATGCATTTCCAATGTTTAGTATATATATTCTATATAAAGATAATACAAAATACACGTGCAACGCACGTACAGAAAAACTAATATATATATATAGAAAGAGAGAAAGAAAATCAGGTTGTACGTCGCAATAATATTGATATATATATATATATGAGGGACCGAATTGTATGTCGCAATGGTATTGATATGAGATATGAGATTAATATGTATAAATAGGGGATTGGGTTTCGTGCTGCAACGAAGAAGAACATGTATTATGGTTATTCATGTATTTTGATTCATGTCACTGTATCGTGTTGTGAGACCAAAAAGTGTTGATATTCTAGGGGCCCTCTGCCATTTGTATTCTTGTTCCATTCATTACGTGATTATGTGTGCATACTTTTCGTATTTGTTCTTTCTGCTTATCATCTACACAGGTACAAATATAAGTAGGTATCTTTTAATTTATAATCACACCATTACTTCACCGAGGCTAGTTAAGATACTTACTGAGTACATGGGGTCGATTGTACTCATGCTATACTTCTGCACCTTATGTACAAATCTTGGAGTCGCGTAGCTGTGGAAGACGAACCCTAGCATTGAAGATGTCGCAGCGCTCCAGATTCAGACTACCCCTTGTTCATGATAGTTTAGAACTTAAACTCTGTATATGTAAACTTCAAATAAATATTGTACTATTTCTTTATTTCGATTTTGTAATTCGAAATCATATTAGTTCATGACTTGTAGTACCAGCCTTTGGGAGGTTGTGTAGAATTAAATTATTTAATTTCTTGTTATTAATTATTTATCATTTAATTTACCTTATTTTATGTTGGCTTACCTAGCACTAGGGTTAGGTGCCATCACGGCTAGACAGATTTTAAATCATGACATATACAGTCGCTTGGTTGCAGTTATAGTTGAACAAACATATTTTTAAGTTTATAAAATGATGATACTTTTATTCTACGATACCTTAACAAATTTCATCAAAAGTAGCGGAACACATACTAGAATAAAGAGAATTAAATGAAAATGAAAGAATAATTACTCAATTGCAATGAGAAACTACATCAGACAAAAATAAGAACTAATACCGATTTTTGGGTTGCTCTATTTATATAATCAAAATTAGATATTTTGAAAATATCTCAATCATCTCGGTATCCCTTCAATATCGATAAGATTCAATTAAGTTTTTTTTTTTTTTTTTAATTTTAAAACTCACCATAACTATTTGGTATAGTTATAAATTTATATACAAATTAATAAGTTTATTAAAAGAAACCTCGTAAGTCATAAGCATTTCAGTATGAATCGATTCGATCATTTAGTCAGTTTTTAAAGATCTTTTAACACCCTCGATACATCTTATGTGCTTTTTATTTTTAAAGTGATATTGCACGTAATGGATTTTATTGAATTTTGGTAGACTAGACCAATAGCATTTGCGATTGATAAACTTAATTGGTCTTCAGAGTAGACCAATTTCAAATTTATATACGAAAAAAGTTTTTATATTAAATTAAGAGATAACAACGCATTAAATTCTTTTTAGCAGACCTTGGGGATATAAAAAAAGGCTACAAGCTAATAGATAATTAACACCAGAAAGTCTCAACTTTCAAACATAGTCTGCTACTCCGATTTTCAAATATAATTTTGAAAAGTATAATTTTTCACAAGCTTTGCGATTGATTCAAATCTTTAAAGATTTCTTACTGACAAGTCCCCTAATCATGTAAATAACTTCTGATTTCTAATATCAACCATTTTGATGAAACAATTATCATGTATTAGTGTTCAAAATATTACTCACATCACTGGCCTAAGTCAACAATAACTTTTGCTTGATCTTAGAAATGTGGTCATATATGGTTAATTTATAATCTAT
Source organism: Nicotiana undulata (assembly GCA_005239495.1). Lineage (NCBI taxonomy): Eukaryota > Viridiplantae > Streptophyta > Magnoliopsida > Solanales > Solanaceae > Nicotiana > Nicotiana undulata. The sequence continues at coordinate 59,345 of ML267186.1, forward strand.
GGTACTAGAGTAATATATTATAGATTGAATTATATATGCAATTAACTTTGGATCTATAGTTGAGAAACGAGGATAATTTAGTCATTTACCTAAAAAGATTATTTTAATTCAAATTTAATCTCAGTCTTGGTCAAGCCTCAAAGATTAGCGTTCAGTCGGACTTATAAACAAGATCTTGGTATGGTGTGACAACATACCCATATAAATAGCAGAAAATAGCCCTAGTTATAGAGATTGACACCAGGTAACTAATAAATATATATCAATTTTATTTTTCTTCTTTGTGTATATTAAAATATATGTTAAATTTTATTTTTTTATTTGCATATCTAAAATATAAAATAAATATAAATTTTCAAAATTTATTGTTGTCTCTATATTGATGTATATCACAATAAAAATAATTATGTGTTTGTATATCGCAGTATATAACACATCGAATATATGTATATCAAAATAGATATCACAAATTTATTTTCCTTCTTTGTGTATATTAAAAATTTATTTTTCTTCTTTGTATATCAAAAAATTTATTAAAAATTTATTTAGTACCACAATTATATTTATTATTTTTATATTTTAGAGCTTGCTCTAATATTGTTATATCAAAATTTATCTTTCTTTTTTGGCCAAATACATCGGCAGACCCTTAAAGTTGTCTTCACTTTTCACTTTGATACTCCATCTTAAGTCTGTTCCATTTGAACACTCCAACCACAATTCGAATGTGTCATTTAGACATAACATGATGATATGGCGTAGAGCGTGTATTACACCACTTTTCAGAGCGTGAAAAATCAATTTTTCTTTGTATAACTTTTTTTCTTTTCTTTTTCCTCCTATTCGTTGCACCTCATTTCCAAGTCATCACCTTCCTCCCTCTCTCCCTTCAATCACTCCATCACCGTTCACCTTACTTTTAAGTTTTCATTACCGGAATAAATGAAGCTTGACGAAAAAAATAAAAAAAATATGGTTGAGGAAGATTACACCATAATCTCACTCCCAAATGTCGATATTCAAACCCTAATCAAAATTATCGAACTGCTGACACTTCTCTCTTCTACTAAGGCGAAAGATCAGTTTTTGGGACAAAAGAATTTAAGATTTTCTGGTATGTTTCTATAATTTAATCAATCTTTTAATCATGGGTCTTCCCCGTTGGGTCTAAAATTCAATATTATGTTTATTTCTCACACTTTTTTCCATGATTTGCAGGATTTGGTGAAAAGGTAAGAAGAATTGTACCGATTGTTCGAACGGTAACTTTAGTTCCTGCCCTAACCAAATTCAAAACCATATTTCCAACAAGAGGAAATAATGAAAGAAAAAATTAGGGAAACAGACAGAAAGAGGGGGGTTCGTCGGGGAAGATGACCAGGGGAGGGCGATTTAGGGTGGGGTTCTTAAAGGGAGACAAAATAGGGAGGAGGGTTGGGGAAGAAGACAAAAAGATGGGGGTTCGTCGGGGAAGATGAACGGGGGTGGGG